>ML098664.1:0-12585 GCA_003697995.1 Taxidea taxus jeffersonii
TATTTTGTAGAATATCCCTTAATTCTATTTCTGTGATGTTGTTATGATTAGATCTTTGATTAGATTTTGTGATTAGATTTAGATTTTTGTGATTAGGTCTTTGGCAGGGTTATCATGGAAGTGATGTTGCATTCTTCTCATTGCCTCTTATCAGGTCATAGGCAATTTCAGTTGTCCCATTATTGATGAGAGTCATTGATTATGCAATTATGGTTGTAACTACCAGATACCTCCTATGTCAAGGTATTCTTTCCTCACTTGCAATTAATAAATATTTTGGGGGTGGGTACTTTGGAATTATGTAAACATTTTCTTCTTCATTTATTTATTTTTTTTAAAGATTTTGTTTATTTATTTATTTGACAGACAGAGATCACAAGTAGGAGAGAGGCAGGCAGAGAGAGAGGAGGAAGCAGGCTCCCTGCCGGGCAGAGAGCCTGATGTGGGGCTCGATCCCAGAACCCTGGGATCATGACCTGAGCCGAAGGCAGAGGCTTTAACCCACTGGGCCACCCAGGCGCCCCTTCTTTATTTTTAACTTATTCATTTATTTACATCACCATAAACTGTTATATTCACTGGGTTATAATCCATTATCATTTATTTTGATACTCAGATGTTCTGGATTTGGGTAGTGAGAACTCCTTCTAGCTGGCTTAATTTCTTCTTTCTTTTTGATAACAGTTCTTCCTCCTTGAGCACTTCTTGTATGCAGCACAATATGGTGATATGGTGTTCTAGAGTTACCATTAAACTTGCTCCGGTAATTTTTAGTGGAAAATGGTACTTAGAAGCCAAGATCTGGGCACTTCTTGTCTTTGTTGCTTCTTGGGGTATTGCTGCTCCCAGGCCTTCTTAAGTGCATAAAGCTAGGGGATATCTTTATCTGCACACACGTACACATTCAAATTTACGAATATATTTCAATAAATATAGGATGTTTTCTCAGTGACACATTTCATTGTAATTCAGTACCACAGGGTTCATTCTCATGTTGTCCCTTTCCATAGTTGTAATTTATCTCTGATAGTGAGAACTAGTTTTGTTTCTATACTTTTTTTGGTGAGGAGATGTGGTAATGTTTTCAGACAGACATTTTCAGACAGAAGTCAAGTCCCTGTAGTCAAATTAATTTTCAAAGTATTTCTAAAGGGATACAATTCTAAAATGTAATGTTTGGTACAATACATTTAGGTGAAATATTTCATTCCTTGGTAATCACACGTTACTGTGTGAAAGGTGGATGGAAAGAATCATATTCTTATTGTCTACATTGGCTACATCCTTATGGAGGTAATGTTGAAGCTCAATTTTAGTTGAGTGCAGTAATTTTGATATAACTATGCTTTCTGCATTGAGGTTATATTGTTTGTAAGACTCCAAAGTTTGGCATACAAATCTATCTTTCTGATAATGATGTCCTTGGAATTTCAAACCTTAGACTAAATCTAGAGTCTGGATTGGATGGCGAGGCAGGGATGAAGTGGTTTCATTTGTATTAGGACCAGCGTAAGTGGTTCTAATACAAATGTACTAGGTGTAAATGTAAGAGACCTATAAAATCCCTGCCAAGGCTATTACTTCGCCTAGGAAAGAATTGGTTTAACTTCCCCATCCTTAGAGATTTTGAAGTGTACTCCCATGCATCTGGGCGGCTCAGTCAGTTAAGCATCTGCCTTCAGCTCAGGTCATGATCCCAGGGTCCTGGGATCAAGCCCCACATCAGGCTCCCTGCTCAGTGGGGAGCCTGCTTCTCCTTCTCCCTCTGTCTGCTGCTCTGCCTAGTTGGTCCTCTCTCTGTCAAATAAATAAATACAATCTAAAAAAAAAAAAAAAGAAGTAGTAGTACACTGGCATTTCTTTTTGTGATTAGAATTAAGATTTGCTTTCAGTCTTCTAGGAAAAGATAAGGATCCTGGAAGCAGCAAATGGATTCTTTGGGTGCCATGTTAATCTTTGGGGATTTCAAAAGATTTTGTTCATTATCCTGGGACTAACTGAAGAATAACAGAGACTGTGAATAGTAGATGCACTTTGATTTGTCAGAGATACTTGATATCAACCTAGTGTCTTGTCTGCTCTTGTGAAAATGATCCCTAAGCCAGAAACCCTAGGTGTCTTCTTCCTGACCTTAGTTACTGAAATCAGTACTACTTCTATCAGTTCTTTCTTTTAGGTATCCATAGACCAAGTTATTTTAGGGTAGGCTAGAAAGGCTAGATAAGGTTCAAGCAGTGAGAGGCTTTGGTAGGCAAAGGGCTAAAACAATTACGGTTTTTTTTTTCTGATTATAAATATTCAATACAGAAATATATAGCAAATGAAAATTTTTCCCATAATCGCATCTCCCAGATATTCTGTTATTAGTGTGTTGTGTATTTTTATGAATACTTCAGTGTGTATTCCATCATTTCACAGTTCATGTATATATATGTGTAAGTATTTTTAAATATAAATGGGAGATATGTTTCAATTGTATATATATCAATTATATATTTAGAGATCTAGTAGGTATGTATATGTGTTAATTAGCATTATGGTTGTTATACATACAATACTATACAGAATATATGTTTATTCTCTGTTTTTTTGCACATAAATGTTTGTGCTTTTATTTGCTTTTTTTCTGCCGGATAAATACCCAAAGTTTATTTGCTATGTATGTAATTCTAATTGATTGATAGAAGCAAATTCCCTCTGAAGATTTTGTATCAATTTATACTTTCACAAACAATATGTAAGAATACCTTTCTAAGTCCATTCTTGAACAAATTGGCTATTAGCTGTCTTAAAATAGTTATGTAAATCTGAGACAGGTAGTAAAGTATAATAGGTAAGAACATAAGCTTTGGAGTCAGATTGCCTAGATTTAAATCTACTGCTTACTAACTGACGTTGGCAAGTTCATTGTAAGAATTCTTTTAAGAATATTACATTTTTGTATGCCTTCTGTGTTTCACATGGATTCACATGTGATTTAATTGGTTTCACATGGATTTAATTGGTTTATTGCTTATATGCTATTGGGTTATATAGAAGTTTAAATTTTGATATAGTCGGGCACCTGGGTGGCTCAGTGGGTTAAGCCTCTGCCTTCAGCTCAGGTCATGATGTCAGGGTCCTGGGATCAAGTCCTGCATCAGGCTTTCTGCTCAGCGGGGAGCCTGCTTTCCTGTCTCTCTCTGCCTGCCTCTCTGCCTACTTGTGATCTCTCTCTGACAAATAAATAAATAAAATCTTAAAAAAATTTTTTTTATATAGTCAAATTAATCATCTTTATGCATTTGTGGGTTTAATGATATTCTTGGAAAGGATTTGTGCTAAGATTATAAATATAATAACCTAAGTTTTTGGCTTAAGTAGTGAAACAATCATCTGGATTTATTCTTAAGATATTCAGATAATATTACCATTTGTTGGGTAAATCTTTTTACCTGTAAAAATCTATCTTTATCAATAGTATATTCCCAAATATACTTAATTAATGTCAAGATTTTTGTTTTTGTTATGGTAATACTATGTTGTATTGATTTTTTCCCCTTCATTATGATATGCTTAATACCTGAAAGTTTTGGCTAATCGGGGTGCCTGGGTGGCTCAGTCATTAGGCATCTGCCTTTGGCTCAGGTCATGATCCCAGAGTCATGGGATTGAGCTTGCCCTGGGATCCCTGCTTGCCAGAAAGCCTGCTTCTCCCTCTCCCACTTCCCCTGCTTGTGTTCCCTCTCTTGCTGTGTGTGTGTCTCTCTGTCAAATAATAAATAAAATCTAAAAAAAAAAAAAAAAGTTTTGTCTTATCACCTTATTTTTGTTTTTAAATATTTATTTTTTATTTGGGAGAGAGCATGCATGCACATGCATGCAGGGGGGAGGGGCAGAGGCAGAGGGAGAGAGAAACCCCAGCAGACATGACGCTGAACATGGAGCCCAACCTGGGGCTTGACCTAACCATCCTAAGATCATGACCTGAGCCAAAATCAAGATTCAGTTGCTTAGCCAACTGAGCCACCCAGGCACCGCTATCAATCTGCTTTAGAAAGAATTTTCCAGATGGACTTGAGTCATTGTAAGTTCTAAATGCTTTTTGCTACGTTGATGGAGAATCACTTCTTGGCCTTTTGGCTAAGCTCAAGTATGGTTCTTGATTGAGAGTGCTTTGAGTTCATAGATTACTTAGAAATTAAATAGATTAATTAGGAATTAAATAAATTTCCATTTATTTAATAGTTTATGCCTTTCAGTGGTGTTTGTGATTTTCTTGTTGTCAAATCCATATTTCTTATTAGTATGCATTTTTTATTTTTATTTTTTTTAAGATTTTATTTATTTATTTGACAGAAGGAGATCACAAGTAGGCAGAGAGGCAGGCAGAGAGAGAGGGGAAGGGAAGCAGGTTCCCCGATGAGCAGAGAGTCCAACTCGGGGCTTGATCCCAGGACCCTGAGATCATGACCTGACCTGAAGGCAGAGGCTTAACCCACTGAGCCACCCAGGCGCCCTAGTATGCATTTAAAAAAATATATATTTTATTTATTTGACACAGAGAGCACAAGTAAGGGGAGCAGCAGGCAGAGGGAGAGGGAGAAGCAGAGAGCCTGATGTGTGATTTGATCCCAGGGACCCTGGGATCATGACCTGAGCTGAAGGCAGACACTTAATCGACTGAGCCACCCAGGTGCCCCTAGTATGCATATTTCTTGTAATTATAAAGAAACCCATATATTTTTTGCTATGTTTATTTCCACAAAGTTAATAGAGGGAGGGTGAGAGCTATTGCTGTTGTGAATGAATTTCATTAATTGTATTTTTTTTTTTTTTTAATTTGACAGACAGAGATCACAAGTAGGCAGAGAGACAGGCAGAGAGAGAGGGGGAAGCAGGCTCCCAGGTGAGCAGAGAGCCCAATGTGGGGCTCGATCCCAGGACCCTGGGATCCTGACCTGAGCCGAAGGCAGAGGCTTTAACCCACTGAGCCACCCAGGCGCCCCTCATTAATTGTATTCTTATCTGGATATAAAATAGAGGAAGGAGATTGATTTTTCATATGTATCACCTACTGTATTCTGAATACTTGAAAAAATTGCTAATAGATTTTTAGTCATGTACTTAGATCTAGGTATATAATTTATTGCACTTGTCAAAGTACTATTTATTTTTAATTGAATAATAAAAATATTAAATAATATATTCTAACATTTAGCCCATTTTTTTTAAAGATTTTATTTACTTATTTGACAGACAGAGATCACAAGTAGGCAGAGAGGCAGTCAGAGAGAGAGGAAGGGAAGCAGGACTCGATCCCAAGACTGTGAGATCATGACCTGAGCTGAAGGCAGAGGCTTAACCCACTGAGCCACCCATTTGCCCCAATCCATCTTTTCAACTACAAAAATTTTTTGAAGTTTTAAATTTAAATTTTTATTTTTTTTAAAGATTTTTTAATTTACTTATCTGACAGAGATCACAAGTAGGCAGAGAGGCAGATAGAGAGAGAGGAAGGGAAGCAGGCTCCTTGCTGAGCAGAGAGCCCGATTCGGGGCTCGATCCCAGGACCTTGGGACCATGACCTGAGCCGAAGGCAGAGGCTTAACCCACTGAGCCACCCAGGCGCCCCTGAAGTTTTTAATTTAAATACCAGTTGGTTAATATACAATATAGAGACTCAACACTTCCCTGCATCACCCTGTGCTCATCATAGCAAGTGTACTCCTGAATCCCCATTACCTGTTTCACCCATCTGCCCCTACCCCCACCTCCCTTCTGGTGTAACTATTAGTTTGTTCTTTATTAACTGCAAAATTCTTCCCTCAGTTGCCTTACATTGTTTGAGACCATCTGCTACTGTTAAGGTAGTAATGTGATTAATTTAGTCTTCATTAGTGGGATAGGTAATTTTTATTGCTGCCCAGGACCTTCCATTTAATCATACTGTATTTGCTTTCTTTAGCATTGTTTGGCTGTGGGAATGGAAAGGACAAAATGTAATTTGCTAAATTGGGTGCCACTTGTTAGAGAAATAAAAATCCTTGGGTTGATAGAAGTTAGTATCTTTTACTGTAGTTCTGCCCCTTAATTGCCTCTTGAGGGTATTTTCAAGTAATACTTGAATGGCTTCATGAACCCTCTTGTTTCTTAACAAGAAAAAAAATAATTCTAATTATAAACATTTTCCTTGAATTGCTTAGTACTTAGTATGATGCATAGTAATAATTATGTATACCATTAAATGGCAGTTATTTTGGTCTTTTGATTATAATAGTAAATTCTCTACTTAGGTAGTTTATATACATAATAAATGTTTTTGTCAGTTGATATGTTTCACTGGCTTATTAATCTTATTCTTCCCTGTAATATAATTAATAGGTAATTTGGGTGTCAGTGAAAGATATCCCCATAATGCTGATATTTTCCTCATATTTAATGGGTTTTATCCCTGAAAATTACTAACTTAGAAAATAGTCCAGTCTAGATAACCCCCATATCTTTTTTTTTTTTTTTTAATTAGCAGAAAAGGAAACTATTGGCCTAGATGGGGAAGTGAAATCCTAGAGATCATTTAGTTTGTTAGTGATGTAAATGAGGTTTGAAAAATAAATGCAGTTTTCCTGACTGTGTTGATTTTTCTTTTTTTTTTTTAATTTAAATTCAATTAGCTAACATATAGTACATCATTAATTTCAGATGTACTGAAATTAACTTTCCTAGGTATTTTGTGAAGTATACATTTTCTTTAAAATAACACTGTTTGGGATGCCTTGGTGGCTCAGTTGCTTAACTGTCCGCCTCTGGCTCAGGTCATGATCCCAGGGTCCTGGGATGGAGTCCCATGAGCAGAGAGCCTGCTTCTCCCTCTGTCTGCCACTCCCCCTGCTTGTGTGCATGTGCACTCCCTCTCTGACAAATAAAATCTTTAAAAAAAAAATAGAATAGCACTGTTTTTTTTTTTTTAATAGCACTGTTTTTTGTGCCAGATGTTTATTTTTTGCCTTTTAATTTTCACCCCTCCCCAGCTTTATTGAAATACCATTGACATATAACATTGTGTAAGTTTATGGTGTACAGTGTGTTGATTGCCTCTACTGTGTTAGCTGACACTTTCATCACAGCACATAATTTTTTTCTTAGCAATTGTTAAGTATGTAACACTGTATTAACAATAAAATCTATCACAGTGCTGTGCATTAGATCCCCAGAACTATACTTTTCTTCCCTCTCAAAACCATACTTAACTGGAAGCTAGAATAGCAATATTTTCTGAATATTTTTAATAGGTATTGTAGAAAAACAAGTTATAGGTTCATGCAAATGATGAAATCTTGGCCGAATAAACCCACCCCCCTCCCTTGGCAGATGCCAGTTTGTCATAGATGATCATTTTTAAATTTAGAAATAACTGGAATACAGCTCATTTTACAAAAAATAAAAATGACATCCATATTTGAGCCAAGAGGATCTATGGAAAGATTTATCCTAAAGCAGTATGTAATTGGTAATCTTAAAAAATTTTTTTTAAGATTTTATTTATTTTTTTGAGAGAGAGAGAGAGAGAACACACGTCATTAGAGTAGCAGAGGGGGTGGGAGAAGCCACTGATCAGGGAGCCTGACAGGGGTCTGGATCCCAATACCACCAGATCATGACCCAAGCTGAAGGTGGAGGCCCAACTGACTGAGCTAGCCCATGTAATCTCAAATTTTAAAGAAACAGACTACTTTTTGAGTAGTTTCAGATTTTCAGAAAAATTGAGAAGGAAGTAGGAACTCCATTAGTGTTTCCCCTTTAATAGACTGGTACATTTGTTGCAATTGGTGAACCAATATTGTTAACATTATTAACTCAGTTTATATAAGGGTTTACTCTTTGTGATGTACCTTCTATGGGTGGTTTTGTTTATTATTATTATTTTAAAATTTTATTTATTTATTTGACATAGAGCAAAAGCAGGAGCAGGGCAGAGAAAGAGGGAGAGGGAGAAGCAGACTCTCTGCAGAGCAGGAAGCCTGATGTGGGGCTCAATCCCAGGACCCTGAGATAATGACCTGAGCCAAAGGCAGAGGTTTAACCCTTTGAACCACCCAGGTGCCCCAGATTTTTAAATTTTAATGAAATCCAGTTTGTCTCATTTTTCTTTTGTTGTTTCTGCCTTTGGTGTCTTAGTCAGGAACTCATTGCCAAACTCCAGTGTCCTGAAGCTTTTGTCCTATGTTTTCTTTTAGGGGTTTTAGTTTGGATTTATAACTTTTTTTTTAAAGATTTTATTTATTTGAGAGAGAGAGAGAGAACATGAGTGGTAGGGAGGGACAGAAGGAGAAGCAGACTCCCCACTGGTCTGGGAGCCCAACTCAGGGTTTGATCCCAGGACCCCAAGATCTGACTTGAGCTGAAGGCAAACGCTTAACCAACTGAGCAACCGAGGCACCCCTGGATTTATAACTTTTATAGTGCTTAGCCATTTAATTTAAAATTTAAATACATAAACTGTTTTGTATTGTTTCTAATTGTTAGTGGATATTTTGGTTAGCCTAACTGAATTTTTCTTTTTATAATAGAAGTAAAAGTGCTAGCCTTCTCTTCTCCCCCAGTTTATGAATGTTTCATTTCAGCCTTCTTTCTGGAATTAAACCCTTTAATTTGAGATAATTACAGACTCAACTTGCAGTTTATAAAAATACTGTTGTGAAATCTCAGGTACTTTTTGTCCATTTTTCTCTTGAGGCAACCTTTTGGCAAATTACAGTACAGGGTTACAATCAGAATATTAAAATTGACCACAAGGTACGGAACAGTTCCATCATCACAAGAATCCCTGGTGTTGTCCTTTTATTACTACTATATTCATCTCCTTCCCATAATCTCCTCCCCTCCATTTTTGTTTCAGAACTGTATAAATGGAGTCATATAGTATGTAACTTTTGGGATGGGCTTTTGCACTCAGCCTAACTTTTTGGAGATTCATCAGAGTTGTGGCTTATAGTAACAGTTCATTCACTTAAGTGGTATTCCATAGTATGGACATATTAACATTTTGTTTAACCATTTCACATTGAAGAGCATCAAGGTTGTTTCTCATTTTTTACTATTATGAATAAACCTCTGTGAACACTTATGTACAATTCTTGAATGCAGATAAATTTTCATTTTTCTAGGGTAAATGTCTAAGTGTAATTGCTGTATTGTATAGTTTAGTCATATCAGAAACTGTCTTTTCCAGAGTGGCCATAGCATTTTGCATTCTCACCAGTAATGTGTGACAAATCCATTTTTCCACATCTTCTCCAGCATTTTAGTGATGTTAACGATTTCTTTCTTTCTCACTATTTTTTATTTTAGCCATTTTTTTTTTTTAAGATTTTATTTATTTGCTTGACAGAGAGATCACAAGTAGGCAGAGAGGCAGGCAGAGAGAGAGGGGAAGGGAAGCAGGCTCCCCGACGAGCAGAGATCCTGTTGCGGGGCTCGATCCCAGGACCCTGAGATCATGACCTGAGCTGAAGGCAGAGGCTTAACCCACTGAGCCACCCATGTGCCCAATATTTTTTTATATATATTAATTTGACAGAGCACAAGCAGGGGGAGCTGCAGAGGGAAAGGGAGAAGCATGTCCCCCACCAAGCAGGGAGCCCGATCTGGGGCTCAATCCCAGAACCCTGGGATTATGACCTGAGCTGAAGGCAGACGCCCCACCAACTGAGCCACTCAAGGGTCCCTATTTTAGCCATTTTTAAAGTTATATAGTGGTAGGGCACATGGGGGCTCAGTTGGTTAAATGACTGCCTTTGGCTCAGGTCATGATCCTGGGGTTCCCGGATCAGGAGTCTCACGTGGAGCTCCCTGCTCAGCGGGGAGCCTGCTTCTCCCTCTCCCTCTGCCTGCTGCTCCCCCTACTTGTGCTCTCTGTCCAATAAGTAAATAAAATCTTAAAAAAAAGAAAAGGTATGTAGTGGTATCTCATCGTATTTTTAGTTTGTATTTCCCTCATGGCTAATGGTATTGAACGTCTTTTATGTGCTTGTTTATCATCTGTATATTCTCCTCAGTGAAATATCTGGTCATGTCTTTTGTCCATTTTCTAATAGGGTTTTTTTTTTCACTGTTGAGTTTTTTGAGACTTATGTATTCTAAATACAAATTCTTTCTCCGATGGGTGGTTAGCATGTATTTTCTCCCTTTTATTGCTTGTCTTTTCACTCTTTTTTTTTTCTTTAAAGATTTTGTTTATTTGTGAGAGGGAGGGAGAGGGAGGATGGGGAAAGAATCTCAGCCCATGAGATCATGACATGAGCTGAAATCAAGAGTTGGTCACTTAAACGCCTGAACGATCCAGGTGCCCCTCTCCAAGCTCTTTAGACTTAAACAACATTTAAGCATCTGCCTTGTGCTAAGAACTGTCCTACGCTCAGGGGAGAGGCCAAGGAACAAATAAATCTATTAAGTCTTTCTTAATCATGTTCCTAGTCTGTAAGAAGCCCTACCTTTATTTTGGTAAATGAAGAAACTGACATAAATAGGGATTCTTTAGCCAGCGTCCACTATTCCTTCAGTCTCTTTACTTAAGCAGTTAGTTTGCTGTATCACTTTCTAGCATTTTTTGTTTAGTGATCTTTTTAGATTTTTTAATTTTAAGTAATCTCTGTAGTCAGTGTGGGGCTTGAACTCACAACCCTGAGATCAAGAGATGTATGCTTTACCTGCTGAGCCAGCCAGGCGCCCCTGATTGGAGATCTTTTCAGATAATAAATAAAAGGGCAGCCTTTTTTTTAAAATTAGTTTTTCTTTTATTCTTTTACAGTGTGATAGAGTTGCTTAAATAAGATCTTTGTGTGTTCAACATGACGTTATTTTTAATAGTTCTTAAATAAAAGATTTGAAGTTACTTTTAACAGGATGTAAATACTATAGTTAATAGAAATAGAAAATCACATCCAGGGAAATGAATAAGGAAATAAATAGTTTGGTTTTTTTTTAAAGATTTTATTTATTTATTTGACAGAGATCACAAGTAGGCAGAGAGGCAGGCAGAGAGAGAGGAGGAAGCGGGCTCCCTGCTGAGCAGAGAGCCCAATGCGGGGCTCAATCCCAGGACCCTGGGATCATGACCTGAGCCGAAGGCAGAGGCTTTAACCCACTGAGCCACCCAGGTGCCCCAGGAAATAAGTAGTTTTTAAGTAATTTAGCATGATTGCTGTGGTAGACCAGATTTAGCTAAGCTTCCTGGGAACCAAGGTAATGAGAACATTACCCTAAATAAAGAAATGTATCACAAGTTCCGCAGAGGAGACAAAAGATTTTTCTTGCCATTCTAAATGATTTCTAAAATCTGAATTCCCTTATGTAAGAGCTGTTGAGTAATGAACAGACAATATTGTTGACAACAATTTAATAGCTCATATTCTATAGCTCTCACGCTCTTTTTCATAATGATTTTTTTTCAATTTTTTATTTAATGATTTTTTTTAATAAAAAGAGAAGGACATAAATATAAAAAGTTCAGTAAAGATGGATTATATACTAGGATAAAATAATATAATTCAAAATAATAGCTTTTTTTTGGTACTCTAACTTGATTTAAGGTTAAAATAGATGCAGATGGATATATTTTATACCCCTCTATCCATCATTGTTCTAATTTGGACTTTTGCTACCTGGATAGCAGACTATTTCAGGATTTTGCTTCTAATGAAGGAATGACGTATCACAATTCTATTTTGCTTATTGGTGGATTGGAAATCAGATGAGGAAATGGTATGTTTATTTTCGTATTATGAAGGTTGAGAAGTATTTATGTCTGAGAGAAGGCAGTTCCTTCTCTACAAGGTGTTCTTGCCATTATGAAGCTGATAGTTTCCTCAGGAGGCAAGTTTGTGCAAATGCTTTACTGAGACCACTAAAACATCAAAGAATATGATACAGATGATTTTAGCCTAGGAGGTTTTCAAGATTTCCAGTAGTATAACCAGTCACATGTCTGCTATTAAAAAATCTTCATAGTCCCAGAAAATGTCAAATTTTGATCCGCATAGTGTCCCAGTTTGCTTGACTGAGTTGGCTTTAAAAAATATAAAGAAAAACTTCACAGCTAATTGAAAGAGGTGACTTTAGAATGAGGTATTATTTAACACTGAATGATTACATATTGGAATATGAATGTCACTGACAGAAATTGTAATTTTTCCAGTTAAGATACAGCCATTCTTGGGCACCTGGGTGGCTCAGTGGGTTAAAGCCTCTGCCTTCAGCTCAGATCATGATCTCAGGGTCCTGGGATCGAGCCCCACCTGGGGCTCTCTGCTCAGCGGGAAGCATGCTTCCTCCTCTGTCTGCCTGCCTCTCTGTCTACTTGTGATCTCTGTCTCTGTCAAATAAATAAAATCTAAAAAAAAAAAAAAAGATACAGCCATTCCTTTTTTCATAAGAAGTGTCAGGACTAGGGGCACCTGGGTGGCTCAGTGGGTTAAAGCCTCTGCCTTCAGCTCAGGTCATGATCCCAGAGTCCTGGGATCGAGCCCCACGTCAGGCTCTCTGCTCTGCAGGGAGCCTGCTTCCCTTCCTCTCTCTCTGCCTACTTGTGATCTCTCTCTGTCAAAT
>RCUC01115835.1:0-12336 GCA_003697995.1 Taxidea taxus jeffersonii
TACTAGAAGCAGCAGCACTGCACGTGACACCAGAAGATTAGTCTCTGTACTACGTACGTACCTCCCAGGGTTGTTAGATTTAAAAACAAGGTCCCTAACATACATTTCGGCAAATGAATGGATAGGTGCCAATACTCAGACTCTTGCTTAATGGGAGGTGCTGATTTTTTTTCAAATTTTATGTACTTCAAGCAAAGATCTGTTGTAGCTTATCGGGCTTACCTCAATAAAAAAGTTCTTCAAAAATTTTCCCCCTTTGTCCTGAACTGTCCTTGAAGTTACCCTGCAACCTTCCTTCTCCACTTCTTTATTTCCTTAGCAATCTAGCTACTACTACAGACTCATCTTAAAGACATTTTGTCAAAAGTCATCAGGGGGGGATAAGGAGTCACCAGTGACTTACTAACTGCAAATTCAGATGACCTTTTCTCAATTCTTGTTGCACTGATATTCCTGCTGCAACTGACCCTAAAGACAAATCTTTGTACATCCTTCTCAACTTAACTTTTAGGACGTCATGCCTCCTGATATCCCTACTGCTATTCTGGCTCTCCCTCTGGGAGCTGCCTTCTTCCTCTCCCCTTTCACATTCACATTTCCCAAGGCTCACCTTGGCCTTAAAACTCTGCAAAGTTACCCCATTCACATCCATTCCACTGGGATGACTCCCCATCTGTATCTTTAGACTCATACCTCCAGTCTACTAAATCTCCAAAATCCAGACTTGTCCTCCCAAATACCTGCTGGGAATCCCTATCAATATACCTGGATTCCCCATCAATACAAACTCAACATGCCCAAAAACATGCTTGTCACCACTCTGCCTCTTGCTCCCCCGCCATGCTCTAATCACACATCATGACCAGTATCACTGTGATCACATTCATTCACGTTTACAGATCTGGCATCATCTTTAGCTTCTTCTCTTTTTCTTTGCCACCTACATGCGATCTCACGTCAAGGTTTGGTTATTTCATCTCAGTAACAGTGCTCCCACTAATTCCACCATCTTGATTTCTACTACCACTGTTTTTGGGGTTTTGTTAAGATTTTAATTTATTTATTTGACAGAGATCACAAGGAGGCAGAGAGGCAGGCAGAGGAGGAGGGAGGAGCAGGCTCCCTGCTGAGCAGAGAGTCCGATGCGGGGGCTCGATCTCAGGACCCTATCATTGTTCTTTTTCAGTGCCTTGGTACTCCACTCCCTGACTTATATCTCCAATCCATCCATTCTCCGCTGCTTATGAGTCAGTACTCTATCAGAATAGCTCTGGCAAGAAACCATTCCATCCAAGGGCACCTGGGTAGCTCAGTTGGTTAAGCCCCTGACTCTTGATTTCAGCCCAGGTCATGACCTCAGGGTTCTGACATCAAGCCCCACACATCAGGCTCCGTGCTCAGCACAGTCTGCTTGAGATTCTCACCCTCTCTCTGCCCTTCCCCCTACTCTTGCATGCTGGCGCAGGCACTCCAAAAAATAAATAAGTAAATCTTGAAAGAAAGAGAAAGAAACCATTCCATCCATTCAAACAGCCAGAGCACGGACTATTTTAGCTTCATTAAGGTATTACTCAATCTAACCCCAATCCACCTTCCATTGCTCTTCCTCAGCCACCTTCTGTTCCAGTCTAGTAAGGCCACTATCTGCCATTTCTCATGGCAGCACATCGCTTTGTGCTGTTCCTTTCTCTCCACATTAACCACTAGCTCCCGCATCAAGTCCTCTAAACCATTGAGAGAAGTAACCCTGAACCTCTTTTCAGTCTCCCAACATCCTTTCCTGGTTCTGCTCATTTCTCCCAGGCTTTCTTCTTTTTCATGAATAGTACTTGCGTTTTGCCTAGCTTTCCTCTGCTAGACAATCAACTACCTGGGAACAGTACGTATCATTTATGTCCTTTTGCGACCTCCATGAGAACTGGCTCACATCACTACTAAGTGAATGCTTGTTAATAGAGATTTTAGGAAAACAGTGAGAACCAAGATATGGCAGTTCCATATGAGCAGATCCACTGACCATGTGGGAATATAAATGTTTACCCTAAAAATTAAAAAAAAAAAAATTGTTTTCAAGAGTTCTCTCCCTAAGTACAAGATTAGAATGGCAATGGCAGGGGATCCAACCCTTTAACAATCATACCAAGTGATTCAGGCTATAGTTGCCACAAAACCAAATAAACCTTCAGTATTTCCAAGGGGATTCCAGAAATAACACAATAAATATCAAAAAGAACGAACTACCGATGTGTGCAACCACTGGCACGGATGTCAACATCATGACGCTAAGTCAAAGAAGCCACGCACAGAAGACAACATACCGCAGAAATCCATTTAGGGGACGGGGACGGCAGGGGAGAGGGAAAGCTATGGCCAAGGAGCATGTGGGAACTTTCTGGAGTGATGGAAACACTATGTCACAACTGTGTCAAGAGTCAACAGTGCATATATTTGTCCAAATACATTCAATACATACCTAAAATTGGTGAATTTTACTCTGGGTAAATAATGCCTCAAAAGTGCTGATCTTTGGTAAAAAAAAAACCACCAACTGAGCCACTAAGACCCCCACGCCACCGCACCCCAATATGTGCACAAAGGCATCAACAAGAGCTGTTTCTGAGCGCAGAATCCCAGGCTGATTTTGTTAAGTATTTTTTCCTGTCTTTTCCTTATTTTCTATAGTAAACAAGAATTACTTTTATAACCAGGCAAACAGCAAGAGAACCACAAACAAACCAGGAACCCCACTTTATACAATAAATAAAACCCATGAAACTGTAATATAAGGTATTATAGAAAAGAAAACCATTTATCAGCATTTTAACATGAGTGTTAAGTATCAAAGGTGAAAAAAAAAAAGATCCTGAGGTACCTTCCACATCAAAAATTAAATTATATTCAATATATCTCAGTGATGAGTGTACATTATTATAGCTCATCCCTTCTGAAAAGTATGTCTCATGTCTGGCAAATAAGTCCATTAAGCCAAAAGTTGCATTTACCAGAATATCCTGTTCTTTAATTATGTCAAAGCACATTAGATGATCAAAGCACACATCTAATTCATTTGTTTATCTAAAATTTTATACCTTCAACATAGTCAACAGGTTCATGATTTTAAAATAAAACTAGTATTTAATCATTTAACTCACTTAGAGTCCTCCTTTTCATCTTTTTCTTCTTCATCTTTCTTTTCCTCTTCTTTTTTTTCTGTTTTTTCTGCTTTATCTTCTTCTTTTTCCTCTACCTTTTCTTCTTGGGAGGGTCGGGCAATCTGCTGCTAGAATGAATCATCATTTGTCAAATTCAACATTAAAAGAAACAACTCAAATTGTAACGACAAATTACAATAAATATTTTTGCAGAAAAATTGATAAGCAGTTAACTTATTGATCACTTACAATGGAATTAGGGGTAATGTATTAAAAATTAGTCTAACACTCTTTAATATATTCCACAGATAGTGCTTAAAAGCGCACACACACACAGAAATGTTCCTAGTGTCTGGACCCATCAGAGAGGCAAAGAGTGTTAAGATTCCACGTAGAAACCCGAAGTCTGAGGTTGGTTCTCTCTGTTTCTATAAACTCCCACATCTAATCTGTCACTCAAGCATTTCAATTCTGCCTTAAAATTTGATAACCTATAATTTACCAAACCATTCCCCGAGTATTAGATACCTAATATGCTTCCAACCTTTTCATCACTACGGATGATACTACAAGAACAGCTTTATGCTTTTAGTCTTCTGGGCAAACATTTACTTAACGGAATAGTAGAATGGCTACAGTCATCATCAAGACTAAAGTAATTTGCAAAAACAGTAAGGAGGTAACAGAGTGAAAAGAAGTGAAACACTCAAATATTTCTAAGCTAGAATTACAACTCTATAATTAAAAATATGAACAGACAAGAAGGGAATATGATTATGGGACCCTTTTATCTTTGCTAAAATTGGGATTCTACAGGAAAACAAGTGAAATCAAGTCTGTGCCAGTATTATGTTTATTCAACGCAGAAATCAAGACCATCGAAGCTAAGTAGGATGGAACTGCCCCTCGGCGCTGGCGCACACAGCCCCCCGTCTCGTGTATACGTCTTCCAATCACCCACCTTTCCCACACTGGTTGCCGCTCTGGACTCACCTACACACACCCAGCATTTCACGTCTTTGCCTGGAACACTCTTCCACCCCTCCCGGCCTAGTCAACTCCCACACAGCCTCTGAAATTCAGTTCAAAAGGCTACAACCTATGAGGCATTTCTTGATTTCCACAGAGAAGCTCCAGGCCCTGTCTCCCTACCTTGCCACCTGCATGGTCCACACCTGCCTGTGGCACTTACACATGACGGCGCGTCCCTGGGTTACCAGGGTCTGTCTGGCTCCCTGCGTTATGATTTCCTTAAGGACAAGAACCCAATCTTACTCCTCTAAGTATCCCAAGTTCCTAGGAGACCTCTGGACCAAAGAAGTCTCTGCGTGTGCCGGATACAGCCAGAACCAAGTTTCTTCATCCCACTTCTCTGAAAAGTTTTGCCCTCCCACCTCAATCTTTCATTCTGACCTGGCCAATGTCCACCTTGCCTCCTAATAAATGTCTGTCCTCTTCCCTATTCTGTCACCAGACAACATGAAGTACTCATCAATTTGAGGTAAAATTTCCCTTAATTCTTAATACCATCTCAAAGTCCTTCACTTACTGGCTAAATCTGGGTTTTTTCTTAAGATAACAAAGACCTTACTAGCCTCTCCAAGAGGTCCCGTATCATGCCTTCTTAAAATCCATAATGAAGTAAGTAAGGATCTGTATCCTTCTTGCTCCCCGCTGCCACTTCCAGAACATTGCTGAACTGCAGTATTTTAAAAAATACCTCCTTTTTAAAAATTTCACAGAATCTACCTATGATGCCTTTTTTTCCCATTTTGGTATTATGGATTGACTTCTACTTATGATACTCCTAAGAACACACAGATGATTTTATCACATGGCTCATTATGCCTTGCCATTATTCTTCCAACTTTAAAATGTACCTGAATGCTTTTTCTAGCAACGTAATGTCCTACAACTGAAATACTCTTGAGGTCATGCTCATTAAACTCTCCTAAGGTGAAGTCACAATTGCCATCACTGGTGGGCACTGCTCTACCTCCAAGATCTTGAAATCAGAAAATCCCTACAACAACCACTCATGCCCCACCTACCCTACATTTTCATTGTTGTTGATCTTGCTATTTGTCCCCATCATGACCCTTGGTCCCTTTATTCTATGAAATTTCACAGTCCATGAGGAAGAGCTCTATCTATCTTCCTCTCTGACCCCTCACTAAATTGTCTCAATACCATGGTTCCCTCATTTGCTTTATCTGACTTCCCCAATTTCTCACTCTGGTAATTGCCAGTTCCCTTTTCCTTTGAGTATTTGCTATTACTAGACAAAAATTTAAAAATCAGGAAAACTTTCAAACATATACTTTCCAACCATGATCAGCTTTACAACTGGGAATGTTTTACTCACCTCCGACTGACTCCCTAGGACACCATAAGGGTCACAAGGCTGGTTTCAAATGCTAATAATCCCCAACCACTCACCTGTACAAAAGTAGCATCCATTAGTCATTCAGAACAAACTAGATGGCATACTAGCGATAAACTCTGCCCTTTGCTGGCGAGTAGACTCTTAACCCAGAAAGTGGTTTATAGCTCTAAGAAATGACAGGGAGGTATCAACTCGGCAGAAGAGGAGTAAAGAGCTTCACTGTTCTCTTAGACTTGGATGATACATATAACTTGCTTCCTTAATACGTTTCTATTTCTAATGCCAACCAGTGTTCCAAAGAAACGAAGTGATCCCACACATTCCCTGCTAACTGAAATGCAGCCAGCAGCTGACTTTACTCCCCCTTCCCTAGTGTTAGGACTGAGAAGCAAGGTAGCACCTGTTTCAACCAGGCAATGGGAAGATGGGGGCAGGATGTCTTCTGAAGCACAACCCCCAATTCTGCAGAAGGTGTGGACACGATCCCAAGAAACCAGCGGAGTTGCTGGATAGTCTCTGCAAGTGTGTGACAGCTGCAGAGCACAACCCCCGTCAAAGCAGAATCCACACTGACTAGGCAGCAGTGGGCGGAGAGGGAGAGCCAGGCGGGCCAGAGTGTGCAACCAGCATCTGTCTCCTTCCGGCTGACGGGCACTGAGAGCCACCGCCAAGCCTGCTCCCCGAGGTAAAGGGCCCAGGGAGTAACCTCTGATGTTCACAGGAAGTGATCGCAACTACTTCTGTTTCACGCAGATCTGTAAAGGGAAGTGCCAACCCCATGCTCTGGGATGGAGGTTACAAGTCACAGCCCTCACGCCCTTTAGTAGGGGGGCCGGAGGACAAGTCCACAGTGTCAAAAGCGAAGTCATCCAACAGACAGAGGCATCCCAACAGCTTCCTGTCCAGGTTTCTCCCTCATTAAGCCTACTACGTTTTGGTCAATTAAAAAAAGTTTTATTTTGTTAGAGAGAATCTCATAACAGGAAACCTGTCTGCCACACAACAAACCGTGCGCTGTAAATGTGAGAGGACATTAGAAAACAAAATCACCGGACGCCTGGGTGGCTCAGTGGGTTAAAGCCTCTGCCTTCAGCTCCGGTCATGATCCCAGGGTTCTGAGATCAAGCACCACATCGGGCTCTCTGCTTGGCAGGGAGCCTGCTTCCTCCAATCTCTCTCTCTGCTTGCCTCTCTGCCTACTTGTGATCTCTGTCTGTCAAATAAATAAATAAAAATCTTAAAAAAAAAAAAAAGAAAACAAAATCAAAATTAAAAAAAAAAAAACTAAAGTTTTATGTATTTTTTTTTTCTTTTAAGAAATCTTTTTAGAGGGTTGCCTGGGTGGCTCAGTGGGTTAAGCCTCTGCCTTCGGCTCAGGTCATGATCCCCGGGTCCTGGGATCGGGCCCCACATTGAGTTCTCTGCTCAGCGGGGAGCCTGCTTCCTCCTCTCTCTCTCTCTGCCTGCCTCTCTGCCTGCTCGTGATCTGTGTCTGTCAGATAAATAAATAAAATCTTAAAAAAAATATTTTTAGAAATATTTCAAGAAATCTTTTCATTTATTTATTTGACAGAGAGAGTGCACAAGCAGGGGGAGCGGCAGAGGGAGAGGCAGACTCCTAGCTAAGCAAGGAGCCTGATGCAGGACTCATTCCAGGGCCCTGGGATTATGACCCCAGCTGACTGAGCTACCCAGGCGCCCTGTTTTATGTACTTTATAATGATAAAAGAAGAACAAGAAAATTTCAACAGACTCCTCTATAGCAAGATCAAAAGACAGTTTATACTGAGATTTATTCTACTATATCTGACTGAATACCTAACACTTATACATACCCTATGTGTGTTTATTAACATGCTCAAGTCTTTAGAAAACAGATAAACGACTTCCCACTCAGTAGATGATGAAGTTGCCAAGAAATTACTAAATTTAAGAGCAAGCATCTAGAGAACTGAAAACATTCAAGAGACAGAAAGAATGAGGTCCTCCTTTAGCCACTGAAGTCTTTTTCTTAACATTTTATTTCTTTATCTGACAGAGATAGACAGGAGCACGAGCAGGTTGAACAACAGAGGGAGAGGGGGAAGCAGGCTCCCCGCCAAGCAGGGAGCCTGATGCAGGGCTCAATCCCAGGACCTTGCGATCACAACCTGAGCCGAAGGCAGACGCTTAATTGACTGAGCCACCCACGCGCCCTAACCATAGAGTTTTGTAAGTATCTCAGTCAGTAAACAGAAAATATCTTATCAAAATATATTTCAAAACTAATGCCTTTAAACCAACCAAATTTGAAACTAGTTTCCTGAAGAGCAAAAGCTGTCAATCACAACGCACCATCGTGAAGGCAACAAAGGCTACAGTCCCTACCATTTATTGCGCACTCCCTTTGTGCCAGATAGGACACTCTAGGGACGTCACACACACAACTAGTTCTTATGTTAACCCTGCAAGGTAAGTATTATTGCTTCCATGCTCACAGATGTGGAAGCCAAGGCTCAAAAAGGGAAGGGACACATCTAGGGTGATATGGATACAGAGAGGCAGAGCATTTTGGGGTCTAAAGCTCTTTCTCTTACACCCAACTTTTTAAACCTGCCTAAAACAGTCTATTGTCTAACAATTCAGTCGGAAACTTTCCCAATTTCAAACACTACTATATTTCCATATGTATATGCTTTCTCAATGTCTTTGGGGAATAAAAACCTGCTGATATATATAAGAGGAAGATGTTGTCAGAATGAAGGAAGAGTACAAATTCTTGTGAAAGGTAATCAAGTATTTGGAAACGAAGAATGTGGCTTCTAAACAATGACTTGCTTTGCCGCAGGTCACCAGCAGGTACCACAGTAATTCTAGCTACACAGTGACAGACTTATTAGATGGGAGCTTCTGCTGGAAGGTTAAGAAGAAATTCTTACCTCCAAGAAAAATGTTACACACAGAATCAAATTACTATTTGGCATGTTCCTCATAATTCACAGAGTAACACTGAGGACTGGCTTCTGGCTACTGATCTTTGGTATGTACGTACTTCTTCAACTAAAACTTAATAAAGAACCACACTCACTCCCATCATGGCATGCTAGTAAGTTGAACTGTGAAATGATTTCGACAGTACCTAACAGAATTCTGAGTTAAAACTTTTGCCAACAATAATGTCTGAACGCAAGTCTAACAAAAATATGATTATCTGTCTCGTTCCCCTATGATTCTAAGATTAGACTCCTTTTCAGAGGAAATAATATGCAAGGTTCCCTACAGCAATACCAGGTTAAAAATCCAACCTCTCAAGCTTGGAATCTCTCTCCGCAAAACAGCGCACAACACATTTATGTGCTGAATAACAATGACTTCCTATGGGTAAGAGGTCGGGAGGGGAGGACGGGTGAAGCAATCAAATAAAAACAGAAAGGATAAACTTCAGCAGAACTCTACAGAGTCTTAAAATAAATTTGCCCTAATAGTTCTGGGATTACCTAAGGTAATCCCTACTGATTCAAACTTGATTGGATAATAGAGCAGTAAAGTGACTTTCAAATTAGTTGAATCTCTATTATCTACCAGAGTAAAATGAAGACACAGCAATTTAAAAGTTCTTAACTTGTAACTAGATTCTTTAAAAAAAAAAAAAGATATCTTCCTAAACTTTTTTCTATATAGCAAATTCTACATTCCCAACCCAGATCTGTTTCCTAAACTCCAGATTTCTACTTCCAACTGCTCCCTTTACTTCCCCACGTGGACATATGTATCTAAAATTCAGCATGTCCCAACTTTGCCCCCCAAATCTGCCACCTTCAGTCATGCCTACACAGTAAACGGCAACCCCACAAGCCAAAACTCAGGTTATCTTGGATAACTGTCTTTGAATCTCCCACCATCAATCCATCAGCAAAAAAACCTCTTTACCTTACCTCCAAAGATACATCCAGAAATAGACAGGTTCTCCATACCTCCCCCTCTAGAGTCCAGTCCAAGCCACTGGGAGGATAAACATAACCTCCTAACTGGTCTCCCTTGCAATCTAGTCTCAACAGAGCAAGCAAAATGACCCTGTCACAACTACAATCTGATACTATTCTGCTCAAAAGTCCAATGGCTCCTCCTCTCATATGGTATCAGCTCTAATGTCATTCAGTCCTATATAAGCAAGCCCTTAAACTAATACCACCTAATTTCAGAAAACCTGTCCACCCATTTTGACACAAACTGAATGAAGTACACGAGCAATTAGGAAACAGATAAGAAAAAAAAAAAAGAAAGAAAGAAAGAAACAGTAAGATTCTTCTGGTCTAAGACCATGCTGTATTTCCATCATTCAATCCCCTCCTCTCCCAAATTCCCAGTGAAACAATCAAGAGAAATATACAACTAGAGAAAAAATCTTCACGGTAGTAACATAAAAGCTAATGTGGGAAGGACTAGGCTGATGGAAAGGCTGTCCAACCCCAACCTGAGCCAACTTGGGGGCGGACATACTGAGGTATGTCAGGGTGACAGCACATATGGACAATCTCGGTTCCGTTAAATGCACTCTGGGATGTGGCACAAGTGTGAGCACAGAGAACCAGGATGTGCAGAAGAAAACTCTAATATGGCTGGAACTTAACAAGAATGAGTGTGCCACAGAGAACAGTGAGATGGTGTCTGTCCCAGATAACTTTAGGAGAGAAAACCAATGTTTCGGAGTAACAGAGGCATTTCCCCACACATAGAATTTCCTGATACAGCTTTCTCCTCTTTCATCAGAAGTAACAGACTGCTAATCCTGCAAATGTAAGATATAATAGCAAATTATTCCCTTACATTATCAGGGATTGAAAAAATTTAAACAATTTATAAACACGAAACACATAACTTCTAAAAACTAAGTTCAGTTAAAGTTATAAATACTAGTTGGTAATAAGAACAAAGCTGTTGTTAAAAATCTGTAGCTGAAACTTGTTTAAAACGCAGATGGGCTCTAGCATCTCTAGCTAGAAGAGCCTGAACCCACTTTCTCTGTGGGAAGCCCCAACACCTTTGACAGAACAGTGTTTCCTGCCCCACTGAAACATTTGATTCGCTCCCCATTGGGCAGGAACTCTTCACGGAGCTTCACAAGAAGGCACAGGACCAGTCCCATCAGCATTTTTTCCTCCCTCCCGATCCTCATCAGCTCTCCACCCATCTCTCTATTCCCCTTTGTAAGCAAACCTTACAGACCAGGGCACACCTACTACTCGAACTCGCTCGCCTTCCACACCCGCTTCCGCTCACTGCAGTCTTATTTCTGGACCCCTCACCAATGCACTGAAAATGCACGCCCAGGGGCCCTCAACCTCTAGCAGCATTTCACGCAGCTGGCTCATGAAATGCTCCCTACGCTCTGACCAAGAAATACCCTTCCCAAAGAATATGTAATCACATCCCGCGAGGTAGAAGTATCCTGCAGGAAACAATGACCCCGGAAACACAAACAGGTCATGGCTACCAATAATGAGAGCACTGGGTCAGCCTGGATGTGGTGAGCAGGGTGGCTGTGTGCGGAAACCAGGAGGATGTTCACACGCGCGATTCCAAGTCCCAAGATGAACCTGGACAGGGAGAGCAATGGCCATCACATCGCCCCAGCAGCCACACCAGTAAAGCACGAGGGAGCTGTGACAGCTGCTGATCAGTTATTTGGGGGAAAACATTTTAAAGTACTGAACTGCAACTGCAAAAACATACGCTGCACTGTATTAAGAATGGTCTTTTAAGATCAAGTGTTTTGGGGGCACCTGGGTGGTGGCTCAGTGGTTTAAAGCCTCTGCTTTCGGCTCGGGTCATGGTCCCAGGGTCCTGGGATCGAGCCCCGCATTGGGCTCTCTGCTCCACAGGGAGCCTGATTCCTCCTCTCTGTCTGCCTCTCCACCTACTTGTGATCTCTGTCTGTCAAATAAATAAATAAAATCTTAAAAAAAAAAAAAAAATATCAAGTGTTTTTTCAGAGTAAAAACTTTCTAAACTCCAGAAATGAAGTTACTCTGAAACAAAATGAGTTACTCTGGGTTACTCCAGAAATGGAGTTACCCGGTATTTGGGTAAACTAGCCTCTACACTCGTTACCACACTACATTTCTCTGTCCTTCTCACCGGTTCTACCTGCCCCCCTCCTTGGACAAAAGGACTGGTAAAGACGGTGTATGAAATGAAGTGTCATGGGTCCCATTCTTACATTATCGCTATTCACGGTGACTGGCACAATTTAGGTAACATGGCAGTGCAGAACGTCTCTCATTCGTTTTATCATACTAGAAACTTAGAGCACATTCCCAATAGATGATGTCACACATTAAATATATATTAATTTCAAAATAATAACTTGTTCATAACATCCACATTATTTAATGAAATGTCAATCCCTAAAATACACATGATTCAATACAAGGCCCTGTTATACCATTTTTGTTCTCCATATCTCCACCCTGAAACACCTTCCACACAGTAATGAAACCCACCTGGTTTCTTCCTCTGCGTTTTCCATAATTCCTTCTTACTAGGGCTTTATAATTCTCATTTTTCTTGGTTAAGTAGTAATATAAAACACAATCAGGAACACTCTATAAGGAAAATAAATTATTTTTGAGGAGCCAAAGAGGTAACATTTTTTTAAAATCAAGTAACACTTTCAAGGGAAACCTCTGGTATTCTCAAGGTCTAAATTAAAGAGTAACACAGGGACGCCTGGGTGGCTCAGTTGGTTAAGCGGCTGCCTTCGGCTCAGGTCATGATCCCAGCGTCCTGGGATCGAGTCCCGCATCGGGCTCCTTGCTC
>RCUC01115836.1:0-15446 GCA_003697995.1 Taxidea taxus jeffersonii
CTAATATAGCATAGTGAGTAGTCTTACTATGCTAAAACCCGTGGGATGCTTGTTTCACAAAAGAGTAGAGGTGGGTAAACCTTTCAGAAGAGCAATAGCTTTTTCATTTTCCTCTGCCTACCCTTCCACTGCTGTGTCTTAGTTTTAAATGCCAAATCTCTACCTTTTGGGAAAATACATAAGCTTAGGCAATTTTATTTGCTCATGAGAACATTTTACATTTTCCAGTTAACCTTGTGTACCAGACAGCTTTTTACTGAGAATATCTCATATAAAACAGAGTCTAGATGCTCTAATTTAGATATATGCATGTTATGATGTTATTTAACAGGCTTACATGACTCAGAATCTGTAAATAACTTTAATAGCTACTCTTCTAGATGCTTGTAATCATATAAAGTAAATGGACCATTGTTCTGTGTCACTGACATTGCTCTGTGCTTGATTTTTAGCATATGTTTTTTTGGACTCTGTCTTAACTTTAGACTTAAATCCCTTCTTTTTCCACCCTAAGGGCCACTTGAATCCCTTCTGCATACCTCACTCTTTACAACAAAGTCTAATGTTACCTAGCAGGGAATTGAGGATATATTACTCTACAATCTAGCTCCCAGCATCATATTGCTATTATTACATAAAATCATTGTCTATCCTAGTTCTTAGTTGGAATTTTTCTTCCTTTCCTTTCCTTTCCTTTGTACGTGGGGCTTGAACTCACAACACTGAGATCAAGGCCTGAGCTGCAGTCAAGAGTCAAATGCTTAACCGACTGAGCCACCTAGGTGTCCCCTGAATTTTCTTTTTATTCTTTTGGCCTAAGTGCCAGATTTTGTAGCCTGCCTAGTACCCTAGACCTTTTAAGATGAGGATCTGCTTTTCCTTTCGCTACCAGGCTAATTCTACTTGAACCCCAGCTTTGTTTATAGGACCCTGCTGACAGACTAACCTAGTCTGCCAGTCTATATTTCTGCTTGTTTTTTTGTGTATGTTCTGTGGTTGGATTCTATCTCCCTGTCTGGATGTCCTTTTACTTTGTTTTGGATTTTTTTTAATAAAGATTTTTATTTATTTATTTGACAGACAGAGATCACAAGTAGGCAGAGAGGCAGGCAGAGAGAGAAGAAGGGAAGAAGGCTCCCCACTGAGCAGAGAGCCTGATGCAGGGCTCAATCCCAGGACCCTGGGATCATGACCTGAGCCAAAGGCAGTGGTTTTAACTCGCTGAGCCACCCAGGCACCCCATGTTTTGGACTTTTTTATGCTGATTATTGACCATCTTCTCCCAATACAGTATACAATTCTACTTGCCAAACTGAATTTCTTTGTAATTCTTAGGTTTGGGTCTATGCCTTGGCAAGAACTATGAAGGGTTAGCCTACCACAGTTTCATGGATATGGGGGAGAACACAGGAGACTCATGGGTCAGAGACAAAGGACTATTTTTCAAGGCACATCAAGCAGTGTGAGCTTCATGTTGGTTCCCTTTGCTGCTCAAGTCCCATAAGGGCAGTGCAAAGGCAGGCCCAGGTTTGAACCACAGCTCAGAATACCATATTTAAGGAACACATTTTTTTTTTAAAATTTACTTTTACTTATTTGAGAGAGAGAGAGAGTGCATGTGTGTGAGAGCAGGGGTAGGGGAAGGTGGAAGAAGTAGAGCATGAGGGAGAGGGACCAGGAGACTCTTTGCTGAGCAGGAGCCTGACATGAGGTTCAATTCCAGGACCCCAAGATCATGACCTAAGCCAAAATCAAGAGTCAGATGCTTAACTAACTGAGCCACCCAGGTGCCCCCAAGGAACAGAACATAATTTTTTTATAAGAGAATTATAAGCAAACATGTCTAACCTTTGCCCCACAAGGAGATACTATCTTTTTTTCATACTGAACAACAAATAAATCTGTTCTTTGCCCCATAGGAAGACACTATCTCTATTTTCCAAGGCTGTCGTGCTGTACAAACATCTTTGAAAAGATTGTCCCAATTAAAAGCTGACTCTGCATCTGATTTAAGACATGCATGAACATAAGATTCTTATGGGGACTCATCTCCCAGCAGCCCTTTGCACCTGCATACTTTCAGGACAGATTTGCCAAATCTGCTTTGCTCTCCTGCATTTTAAACACTCTGTTTCTGGAGATAAGGCAGTTTTCTTATACTGCTACCTTTTGCCTGATTTAAAGAAATTTAGAATCCATATTCTAAGATGACTTCTTTGAGGTAATTACCATTTTGTTCAGTTGCTTGTTTGTATGCATTTTATAGCCCATAAAATTCTGTTGCAATATAGTACCTATTATAGCCTAACTTGTCATTTTGTTCAGTATGTAGTTTCCTCTTCCTGTTTCCATAGTGAGTGCTAAATTGTACTGCTTGTCTGCCTTCACTAAGGCATGCTACTACTCAGCTTTAGGAGCTCTCAAGATCCAAGAATGTTTCCTATGCTGAATGATGAGATGCTGAAAAAGACAAGGACTTTTAAAATCCTTTCAGGGGCGGGTGGCTGTTACAGTTCTTACTGCTCACACAACAGAGCTATTCTGTCTTCTTTGGAATGTGTGTTGCTCTTGCCCCTACTGCTGTGTCTAAGCACTACTACTTCTGATTTCTCCTAGCTTTTTTCCTGCCCTTTTCTTCACTTCTCTCTACAGTGCTTCTTTCCTATCAGTCTCTGCCTCTGGTCACACTCAACTCTTGTACAAAATCTTTGGCCCTTTTGGCAATTGTGAATCAGCATGTTTCTTTTTCATAAAGGCATACCAGTCAGTTGTCATAAAAATGACAGGAATGTTTGCAATGTCCATGACTTTTTGGTTCTTGCCATATATACAGTATAATAAATACTCAGTATGTGTTGAATTAATGAGTACTTTTGCATAAATCTTTTCCATGACATTGCCTTATTTGGAACATTAGGGGAGACTTCATGGTTATTAACTTCTCTGTTTAAATTTGGTATTCAAAGGTTACTGCCCTTTGGATACAGGTTTAATTTTTTTCCCCTTTCCTTTTGAAAGTTGGCTATTTCCAATTCAAAATCATTCTGAAAACCCTTACGTAAATTCTTGGATGTTTGTAGTGGCATTGAACTTAAAAGAATGGATTGTTCCTTTGGATTTATGTTTCAATATGTATAGTAAACATTAAACATATTTTAATACTTCATATTTCTTGATATTATGCCTTTTACAATGCTTCTTTTAATAATACTTATTGTAAACTCTTTCCCTTAGAACCTGGGAGAATTTTTCTGACAAAACTGTTATATTATAAAACTGTAAATTTATGTGAAAGAGCATTTTTCATTTATTTTTGAAAAATTTTAAATTTTGTATATTAGTTTTTATTTTTTTAGAGGGGGAGGGGCTGAGGGAGAGGAGAGAGGATCTGAAGCAGGCTCCATGCCCAGTGTGGAGCCTGATGTGGGCTCAATCCCACAACCCTGAGATTATGACCTGAGCTGAAATGAAGAGACAGACACACTTAACCAACTGAACCACCGAGGTGCCCCCAAAATGGAACTGTTCTTCAGATGTGTATGTTAATACAAGATTTGTACAGACATATAGACCAATGGAATAGATAGTCCAGAAATAGCCCTCCCTCCTATGATCAAATGTTTTTCAACAATTATTCAATGTAAAAAGGATAGTCTCTTTAACACATGGTGGTGGGAAAACTGGAATTTCATATAAAAAAGAATGAAGTTGGACCTTCTTAATACCTTATATAAAAATTAACTCAGAATATATCAAACACCTAAACATAAGAGCTAAAAGTATAAAATTCTTAGAATAAAACACAGAGTGCATCATGACATTGGATTTGGCAATTTTTCTTGGATGTGACATCAAAGGCATCAGGGAGCCTGGGTGGCTCAGTTGGTTAAGTGTCTGACTCTTGATTTGGGCTCAGGTCATGATCTCAGGATCATGAGATCAAGCCTTGAGTGGGACTCTGTGCTCAGCAGGTAGTGTGCTTGAGATTTTTTTCTCTCCCTCTTCCTCTGCCCTTCCCCAACCCTTATTTGTTTAAACCAGTTTGAGATGGAATTCTGTCTGCATTCAGAAATATCTTAGCTGATATGAGGTACTTCAGAAACATAAACTGTTACCAGAGAATTAGCTTTTCCAGTTTGTGCAGGTTATTTTAAACTTAAGTCAGGCTTAGGTTAGATGTCACAGTGGTGTCATCTTCCCTTTTACTAATGATTTACTGGGTGCTTTTACTTTTGATGTCATCATGTTCTAGAACTGTACAGTATGCAGTACAATCAACTGGAAGTGAATACAAAGTGTTTTATGGTACTTTTATATTTGGTATTTCCTATTTTCCTTATGTTTATGTGTTTTTCAAAATTCTAAGAATTATATATAAAAATAAAGAAAAAGTTTATATTTTAACTTAATCTTTTAACTATGAACATCTATTTGAAGACAATTTTGGAAGACTTGATCTATTAGATGCTTTTGTTTGCAAGTAACCAAAAAACCCCAATTTAAACTGGCTCTAGTTAAAAGGAATGTATTGGCTTATGTGACTAAAAAGCTAAGGGGATGTTGCAATTCAAGTAAAGCTTGATACAGCAGCTTAACTATATTACGAAGGACTCAGTTTCTGTCTGCCTTTTTATTCTTTTCATAATTTCATAGTATCAGCTTTATTCTAATGCTGGCTGTTCCCATGGTGTTAAACATGGTGACTAACAGTTTGGGCTGTGTGCTTTCTTCACTTGTATCCAGTAAGAGGAGTTTTCCAAATTTCCATTCTCCAACTTTGAAAACAAAGTCATAGGCTTCATTCTGAATAGACCAGTTAAGGTCATAAACCTCTCCCCAAGTCAGTCATTGTAGTTAACAGGGTAGAAATATGCTTACTGTTTTAAACTGCAGATGTAGTTTAACCCCACCTTTGGAGGTGGGGTTGAGGTCAGTCCCATTCAGATTGATTACGTGCTGACGTATGTGGAGGAAAGATGGAGTTGGTGCAGCCTTGGAATGAAGTCCAATGTACAGGGAATAGAAAAGGAGGTAAGCCATCTCCTCTGCCACATACCATTAGATATTATTTCTGTGTTTCTGTTTCAATATTACATTGTTTTCCTTTTCTCTTTTTGTCTTATTAGCAAATTGTTTGCAAAAGAAAACTACTTGGCAGCTATTAATGCATACAACTTAGCCATAAGACTAAATAACAAGATTCCACTATTGTATTTGAATCGGGCTGCTTGCCACCTAAAACTAAAAAACTTACACAAGGCCATTGAAGATTCTTCTAAGGTATATATATCTATTTATTTATATATGGTGCTTTAAATATTGTTATCCTCTTGTTTATTGGTTTAAATGATGCCCTTAATCCTTTTTCTTTTAAAATTTATATACTTGAGTTGCAAGGATTTTAAGAGTCATTTTGTTAGTTACTTTTTTTTTAACTGAAAAAAGATTCTTTTTTGAATCAACAAGAAACTGATGTTTTTTGGAGACTTTAAGGCACTGTATTGCTATGGTGTGTATCAGTTGAAGTTCACAAGGAAATTAGTAAATGCTTGTCAGTTTGTGCTTACCCTTTATCTTATTAAAGTTCTGTAGACTTAAAGTTTGAAGGAAGAAAACTTGCTTTTTTCTTATTATCACTACCACTTGCACAGTAGAAGGATAGCTCTATATTAATTTCCCAATTATCAGAATAAACCTAGTATAATCTAATTTTATTATTAATATCATGTCATTATCTTAAACTTCTAGTTTTTTCTTTTTGTTTTCCATGTCAGAGTAATCTGTTTTAGGGGAAAATCATGTGCAAAAATCTCTCATGTGGCTCCTTGAGATTGAAAATGTGAAGGAAATAACCATATCCTCCTGCTTTGATCTCATTAAGCTATTAAAAGATCTGACAGTATTTTTATGATCCAGTTTTCCTTTTATTAGCACCATTCTGTGCACAAATATTTAATGAATGAATGAATGAATGGGATCACCCAATTTGATTGCAAAGACCCTCCAATGTTCTTAATCACTCCTGCTAATAAAGATAAAGCTGTAGAGGTTTCAAATGATAAACCAAATCACCACTTTGGAGAAAAGGTATGAATCTTGTATAGGAACAATTGAACAATTCCTTAAGTTCAACACAAATACAAGTATTTGATAAATTTCTGTGCCATTAAGTCAAAAATTTTGGTGGGTGAGACTTGATGCTTGTTTTATTTTATTTTTAAAGATTTTACTTATTTATTTCATGGAGAGACAGATCACAAGTAGGCAGAGAGGCAGGCAGAGAGAGAGAGGGGAAGCAGGCTCCCCGCTGAGCAGAGAACCCGATGTGGGGCGTGATCCCAGGACCCCGAGATCATGACCTGAGCCCAAGGCAGAGGCTTTAACCCACTGAGCCACCCAGGCACCCCTGATCTTGCTTTAAAGTTAAGATTTTTATCATGTTTTTGCCCAAGTTTAAATTAATTTAAATTAGATTGTCTTTCCCTTATTTTATTCTGTAAGGCACTGGAGTTATTGACACCACCGGTAGCAGACAATGCTAATGGAAGAATGAAGGCATATATACGACGTGGGACAGCATTCTGTCAACTGGAATTGTACATAGAAGGTAAGTTCCTAGTTATACTCTGAAAAAAAAATCACTGGGATTATTTAAGATCATAATTTTTTTAGGACTCCACTGTTTTATCTTTTTAGCATTTAATATATTCTTTGCAATTTACATGACAAAAAATGATTCTGAAGTATTTAAAAAAATTACTATTGTAGAAGGCAGTTAAGATAAGATGTAAATAAGTTAAGGTGTAGGAAAATGCTACAGTATCCAGACAAGTTTTTTATGGAAAGATGTGTGATAAAGGATATAAATGAGTCACTTAAAATATGATGGAAATTTAAAATCAACTAGTTTGATCATACAGACAGACACACAAGCTCAGAAACAACTGATCTACCACAGTGTATGATCATTGCTTATGTTTGTGAGACTGTACTATTATTTCAGCTTCATGTGTATAGAAACCATAACATTTATTTTTTGTTTTTTCATTTTTAATGTATTTAGGGACTTTGCAGTTATTCATGTTGCTCCAAAAGCAAAATTTTGTAGTAGTTAGTGTTTTATCTTTAATGCTCTTCTTCCCATGCCTCCTTACCCGGAGGACCTGTCAACTTTCCTTTATTCAAGGCCTAGAGGCATACTCCTTGATGATGCCTTACCAGGTAATGGGCTAGTCTATAAGGTTTTATTATTTCTGACTACATTTTTAAACTTGTTTCTGTCATTTTTTAAGAGATTTTTCTGACCAAACATCCCAATTAGATTTATGTGCCCCATCCTTTATTTTCAGTCTCTTAGCCAGCTTCATGAAGTTAAAAATTATCAGGACAGGAATGAAATATTATAAAGCATTCTTTAGAAATTGTAGCATCATAGACTTTTTGAACTGAAAGTACTCTTCATTTTAAAGATGAGAAAATGGAGGCTTGGAGAAGTTAAGTGATATACCTCAAGTGGCATGGCAAATAAGTAGCACTTAGAATTCAAGTTTCCTTACTCAAAAGAAATTTTCCCACTGCTTATGTTGGTAAAGACTTAGACTTATTTATATGTACTTAACAAACAGTCCACAATGCTTTCCTTTTAAACTAAGTTTCCTCAAAGGAATTCTGTATATATGACAACTATAGGGAAAAAACACAAACTGTAGTCTATGAAATATATAAAGTATGAATTGTCTACCAAAATTATTTTTTTAAATCTAGAATTTCTAAATAAGATGCCATTTATTACTTTCTCATTGAGGTAATAAAAATGTCTTTTTTATAGTGAGTTTTATTGAGTCTTTTCATGCTTTAATGAGCTTAAGCTATCAGTTTATTTGTACTTGAACTTAAAATATCTGCTTCTGGGGTGCTTAGATGGCTCAATCTGGAAAGTGTGCAACTCTTGATCTTGGGATCACAAGTTTGAGCCCCACATTGTGGGTAGAGATTAAATACATTTAAAAAGCTTTAAAAAAAATACAAAAAACAAAACAACCCAAAACTGCTTCCTACTGAATCCTGAATATAATGAGTATAATTATTCCTGAAATCACTGAAAAATTTCTGCAATCTTTTAAGAAATACTACATAGAGATACATTTGTGAAAATGATAATCTGATTTAAAATCTGATACTTGTCCTGAACCATGTTCTTAGAGGTTATTTTTATTTTAAAAAGATCTAGATAACACAAGGATTTATAAAAATATTAATTTTACTGACCATCATTACATTATAAATATAGGCCTACAGGATTATGAAGCTGCACTTAAGATTGATCCATCCAATAAAATTGTACAAAATGATGCTGAGAAGATTCGGAAGATAATTCAAGGAACAGAACTAAAATCTTAATGACTGCTGAAGCAACTAGGTATTGTTTTAAGTTTTTCAAAAATAACTGGAGGCATTAGGAATCTTTGTAAATATTAGGGCTGATTGTACAGAATCACTTTCTTTTTCATTCTCTAATTCTGTAGATGGCAAAATATTATAAATCTATAGAAAATGAAATGTTTGATTTGAATGGTTTCTGAATGAGTAAGTCAAACTAAGAATGATTTAATTCCTTGCTGCTTCAATACAGGGATTAATTACATATATATTTTGTTGTTGTTGTTGCTGTTACTGAATTCAGCTCACCCTTATAACTAACAAAATATTTCTTGGTGTGGGGGCGCCTGGGTGGCTCAGTGGGTTGGGGCCTCCGCCTTCGGCTCAGGTCATGATCCCAGGGTCCTGGGATCGAGCCCCACATCGGGCTCTCAGCTCTGTGGAGAGCCTGCTTCCTCCTCTCTCTCTGCCTGCCTCCCTGCCTACTTGTGATCTCTCTCTCTCTCTGTCAAATAAATTAAAAAAAAAAAAATGTCTTGGTGTGATGAGTACTAGGACATTACTGACTCATTTCTGACAAAGTAAAATTTGAAAATAAAAGACTATGTTTATAATTTTTTAAGCTAAATGTACTACTTAACTGAATGGTTGACTTTAGTATAATCAGTACTGATATTCACTTAGTATTCAAAGCACAAAAACTTCTCCATCCCATTGTGGTAGAGTAGACCAGTTCAAGCTGGCAAAATAACTGTTTGGAAACCCCCCCCCCCCTTTTTTAAAAAGATCTTATTCATTTATTTGAGATAGTGAGAGAGAAAAAGCATGAGCAACAGGGGTAAGGGCAAAAGGAGAGGGAGAAGATTCTCTGCTGAGCAGGGAGCCCAACTCAGGACTTGATCCCAGAACTCTGGGATCATGTGAAGGCACTCAACAGACTGAGCCACCCAGGCACCCTGTTTAAGGAAACCTTATTTTTGACTTTAGTTGTATGTAGTGTTTTCCAAAGCATTGATATATTTCATACTATCTGGTGAAGATAAGTTTTCTAATGAGATGTTTTATAGTAGCTTCACGTATAACAGGAAAAAGAAAAAGACAGCAAAGGGTGAAATGTTAACATGGAATGTTATGATACTGGCATTGGATTGTACCACCGTTTGTGTTGTACCATAGCAATGATGCAAGCATTAAGCAAAAACAGTAAAGCTTCCCTTTTGTATGTAGTAGTTATCACAACTGTCTGATTATATTTAGAGGATTTTTAAAAAAACAAAATACAATATTTAGGAATAAGATTTATAGTATTTGGTAATCTGATGTCATTCAAATGGACCATAAAACAGCTTCATTCTTCTTCTTTTTTTTTAAACCAATTTTTTTTTTTTAATGTGTAAGGGTATCCTAGTTCAGCAACCTTGAGACTTACTTTTATAAAGCAACCTTAGATAAATTACATAGCAGCCTTGTCTAGTTAGTAGACCTTCTAATAAGGTAGGATTGCTTTTTCTTATGGTTTGTTTTTATTTTAAAAAATAAACATTACCAAAATAAAGATGGGTCTCCATGTGTGTCTAATACCAGTTTGATATTCAAAATATGTTAACCAACCTAGTGTTTCTTCAGGCTCTTCCTATTACCATCCTCCACCCACCCAACCCCCAAAAAAGACTACGACCAATAGCTACCCTAAGGGCAGAAGATCTATCCTTAGTGGAAAGAAGGGATAGTCTTTTTTTAAAAATTTTTTATTTTTTTATAAACATATAATGTAACCCCACCACCCTCTCCTGACACCCTTCTCCTCCCCGCCCCCCTCAGTTTGTCAGTTTGTTTTATGACATTAAGAGCGTCTTTTGGTTTGTCTCCCTCCCGATCCCAACTTGTTTCATTTATTCTTTTCCTACCCCCTTAACCCCCACCCCCATTGTATCTCCACTTCCTCATATCAGGGAGATCACATGTTAGTTGTCAAGAAGGGATAGTTTTAACTAGTTATTTATTAATATTTTTGGCCCTGTTTTCTAAATAAAGTCTTGGACTACATCTACTCAACAGACAAATTTGTATTCACAAAATACTTGACCTCTTTTGCGTAATTTCCTATTGTTTGCAAGGGAATTTTTGTCTTAAGTTGAAGTAGTGATAGAGTTGAAATATTGCTACAATACTCCTATGTCCTTTATGATGAAACACACCTCCCAAACAATAGTGCTAATTATTACTAAGGCCCATGAATAAAAGATAAGAAAAAAATTCTTATGGTAGTCCCTTAGGTTTTTTCATAATGTCAATTATTTGATTGAAATTAATTTCAAGATATCAAATGGATAATGAGCTAAATGTAGCTGTTACAGAAATGTAAACTGAAGGGATATTTAAGCTCCCACTAATGTGTGATTGCCATATATAAATATAGAATATACCTGTTTATTATTAAAGACAACTTTTTGGCAAATTTGGCTATGAATAAATATCAAAACTATATCAAAATATTGATTACAAAGCAAAGATCATGACTAGTCCATTTTTGCTGTGGATGTTTTATAGTAATAGTAAATAATTATTGTTAGACCTAATTTAAAAATAAAATATTTTCTAATATTCTACTTGCCATTTGACTGATAGTCACCTGAGAGTCAGCTAGTTTCACAGAACCTGTTTTTATCTCATTAAAGTACTTAAGCATTTTATGAAGAATGCTCATTTCTTTCTTCCCAGAAAGAGGTTTGTGAATTACATCAAGCAAAAATGGTTTGTCTCAGACCAGGTTTGGTATAATTTTTCTTTTACACATTTTAGCTCTTTACTGACAAGTAAAAATATTACTCCTAATAGATAAATGCTGTCTAAGAGCTAAATGGAAAGTAAACACATATTTATAAACATATACTGTCCTGGTTTCCTAGAGGCAAGGAAAACTAGAGCTGGACAGTAGGGCAGTAAAAACAGATTTCACTTGGGGACTATTGCAGTATATGAAAAGAGACCTCAGTATAGAACTGGGGTCAGTTCCTAATATAGCATGGACAATGGACAAGTGATGATTTATAGTTAAGGGGCAAGTTGGGTTGAGGGCTGGGGTTGTCAGTGGTTGGAAAATTACTAAAAGGAAACATCAGGGGTAGGGAGATTCTGGCTAAACTGAATTAATAGGATTATTGCTGAAAACAGGCAAGGTTGACTGGGTATCATCTGGGAGATGGTGGGGTATGAAGAATTTAGTCAGATATTGACAGTGATCAAAACTGATGGTGGGAATTCTGGCTAAACCAACTTAGCAGTATTCTTGCTAACAACTGAGCTCTTAAGGACAACACCCAAGGATCAAGCCCAGTTGAAAAAGTGGCTTAGAGTAACCTGCTTAGAGTTTGGTGAAGGAGAGATCACTGATCACTAGCAAGTCAAGTACTTTCCAGTGAGCTTCATCCATGTGGCAAAAAGGGCAAAAGATTTTTTTAAAAGATTGATTGATTTGAGAGAGAGAGAGAGAGTAAGTGAGTGAGGGGAGAGGCAGGCAGAGAGAGAGAGGGGGAAGCAGGCTCCCTGCCAAGCAGAGAGCCCGATGTGTTGGATGTGTTGCAGGGCTGGATCCTAGGGGAAGAGCAGAGTGGGGGGAACGTGGGGAGTGGGGAAGGAGGGGGGATAAGTGCTGAGTGCCAAGCCTCATATGAGGCTCTATCTCATGGCCCCGAGATCATGATCTGAGCTGAAACCAAGAGTTGGATGCTTAAATGACTGAGCCAACCAGGCATCCCATGGGCAAAGGATTTTTTTCACATACCATCTGGGGAAAAGATTAGTAGGTGATCTCTCAAAAGGACTGACAAAGGTGTATTTCATTATCTTATTGAACTGATCTGGTTCAGTCTCCCTCTCAGGCAAAGACCTATCAAGAGCTGACCCATCTCTGAGTGTCAGATTCACATTAACCAAGCTCAGGAGACTGAACCAAACAGACTGCCTACTTACTACTAATTCATAAGTTGAAATTGAGTGAGCATGTTTATGGGGATGATAGATTATATGAAAATTCACTTTCCTTACAAGCAGATGTATATGGTAAATCACATCATAACGCTGCTTAGCAAACATGTTAAAAAAAGAAACAAGTGCAAAATAGATTCACTTCTGGCTTCACAGGTGAATTTTTTTTTTTTAAGATTTTATTTATTTATTTGACAGATAGAGAGATCACAAGTAGGCAGAGAGGCAGGCAGAGAGAGAGAGAGCGGGAAGCAGGCTCCCTGCTGAGCAGAGAGCCCGATGTGGGACTCGATCCCAGGACCCTGAGATCATGACCTGAGCCGAAGGCAGAGGCTTTAACCCACTGAGCCACTCAGGCACCCCCACAGGTGAATTCTATCAAACATGTAAAGAAGAGTTAATACTATTCTTCTCAAACTATTCCAGAAAATAAAAGAGGAAGGAAAGCTTCCAAATTCATCCTATGAGGCCAGCATTACCCTGATACCAAAACCAGATAAAGTCACTACACAAAAGAGAGAGAGAGATCTCTGATGAATATAGATGCTTAAATCCTCAAAAAAAAATTAGTAAACCAAATCCAGCAAGACATTAAAAAAAATCATTCTCCCTAATCAAGTGGGATTTATTCCTGAGATGTAAGGGTGGTTCAATATTCACAAATCAATCAATGTGACACATTATGTCAATATGAGGAAGGATAAAAACAATGTGATCATTTCACAGATGCAGAAAAAAACATTTGACAAGGTACAATATCCATTCATGATAACCCTCAAAAAATGGGTTTAGTGGGAAGAGACATCAATATAATAAAGGCTAACATCATCTTCAATGAGGAAAAACTGAGAGCTTTTCCCATAAGATCAGGAGCAAGGCAGGATGTCTTCTCACCATTTTTATTCAACATAGTACTGGATGTTTTAGCCACAGCAATTAGACAAGAAAAAGAAACGAAAGGCATCCAAATTGGTAAGGAAGAGGTAAAACTTCCACTATATGCAGATGACATAATACTATATATTAAAAACCCTAAGGACTCCACCAAAAAAACTAGAACTGATAAATGAATCAGGAGAGTCACAGTATGCAAAATCAGTGTACAGAAATCTGTTGCATTTCTATAAACTAATAATGTAGTAGCAGAAAGAGAAATTAAGAAAACAATCCCATTTACAATTGCACCAAAAATAATAAAATACCTAGGAATAAACCTAACCAAAGAGAGAAAAGACCTGTATCCTGAAAACTATAAAATATTGATGAAATAAATCAAAGATAACACAAACAAGTGGGAAATATCCCATGCTCATGGATAGGAAGAACAAATTATTAAAATGTCCACTACCCAAAGCAATCTATGAATTTAGTGCAATCTCTATAAAAATACCAACAGCATTTTTCACAGAACTAGAACAAACAATCCTAAAATTTGTATGGAACCACAAAGACCCCAAATAGCCAAAGCTTTCTTGAAAAAGAACAAAACTGGAGGCATCACAATCCCAGATTTCAAAATTGAAAATTGACATGAACATACATAACTCCAAAGAAGACATACAAATGGCCAACAGACCCACAAAAAGATGCTCAACATCACTCATCATATGGGAAATGCAAATCAAAACCACAATGAGATATTGCCTTATACCCATCAGAATGGCTGGTGCCAAAGAAACAAGAAATAACAAGTGTTGGTGAGGATGTGGGTAAAAAGGAACCCTCAGGTACTGTTGTGGGAATTCAAACTGGTACAGCCACTATGGAAAACACTGTGGAGGTTACTCAAAAATTAAAAATTGGATTACTATATGACCTAATAAATCCACTACTGAGTATTTACCCAAAGAAGATGAAACCACTAATTTAGAGCCTTTTGAAACTTTTGGATAACATGTATTAAATAAAGCCAGGATTTACTAAAACATGTCTCTTTATTCTATTTTGAACACATTTTTATTTAAGAAGTCACTGTTATTCATTTATCAGTTCAAATGCTTTATTTCTTAAAGTATTTTTTAACTAATTCAAATGCTTTTATATTCCAAGTTAGGTATTCTAGCCTTAGATTTAAAATGCACTTTTTCTGACTATATTTTCTCTTAAATATGCAAAGGAATATATTTTCATAGAGTACGTTGAAAATTAGGAAAATCAAGGGTTCTGGTTCTATCAGGTGTAGTGTTTAGAGAGTTATTTTGATAAAATCCAGTGGCTCTGATATGGCTTGAAAATACTTGGTCCCTTGGAGTATAATTGCAGGGAAAAAACTGTGGCTTAGGTAAAAATTCACCATAATTACATGAATTGGTTTTATACATAATCATCTTAGGTTTTGATAGTGAGGTAGCTGTATAGAGTGTCTTTGGGTCCAACATACATGAAAACACAGGATTGCCAGGATTCACACAAGGAGGACCTTGTTCAGGTTTCTTCTGTTCCTGAATTTGAAGCTGAAGCACATTTCTTGTCCTAAAATATAAACACATCAAATCATTCTCATTTATAAAATTTTGGGAAAAAAATTAAAATTAGTACCAACCCTGTCATACCACACACAAAAATTAACTCAAAATGAATTAAAGACTTAAATGTAAGACCTGAAAGCACAATACTACTAGAAAAGAACACAGGGGGAAAACTCTGTGATGTTGTTGGCATTAATTTTTTGGATATGACACCAAAAGCATAATAACAAAAAATAACAAATGAGACTGCATCAAACTTTAAAGCTTCTGCACAGCAAAAGAAGTAATCAACAGAAGGAAGAGACAACCTACAGAATGGGAGAAAATATTTGTAAACCATATTGATAGGGGATTAGTATCCAAAATATACAAGGAATTCATACAATGCAATAACAAAACATAACCTGATTAAAAATGAGCAGAGGACCTGAATAGACATTTTTCTAGACAAGATGACAGATGGCCATCAGGAACATGAGAAGGTGTTCAACATCATTAATGATCAAGCCCCACATCGGGCTCTCTGCTCAGCAGGGAGCCTGCTTCCCCCCTTCTCTCTGCCTGCCTCTCTGGCTACTTGTGATCTCTCTCTGTCAAATAAAAAAAAAAAAA
>RCUC01115837.1:0-55461 GCA_003697995.1 Taxidea taxus jeffersonii
TCCACCACCCATCCACCCATCCATCCACCCATCTATGCACCCATCCACCCACCCATCCACCCATCTACGCACCCATCCACCCATCCATCCACCCATCCATCCACCCAGCCAGCCAACCATCCACTCATCATTTGTATATCCAAGCAAGCAGCATCCAGCCAACAAACATCTTCCAAATGGTCCTCTCCACACCCTGGGGACAACACTCGGGCTTTGGTAGATCTAAGATGTCTTTACGGAGCTTCTAGTTTGCTACAGTCTATCTCCTACGTACAAGTAACCAGACTTAAGGGTAGAAAATGATTTTTGTCTTTGGGGAAATTAAGTGCTGGCAGCTCAAGAAGGGAGAGAGCTCATCTCCTCAGGTGAATCCTTGAGGGCTTAGTGGAGGAGGTGGCATTTTTACCTGCAGGAGTGATTCGGACATGGAGAGATAGAAGCTGAGGGCCAGGGACCCCTGCAGGTGGGCCCGGGGTGAGCAGAGAGCCGGAGCAGCGACAGGGTGAGCAGGGGGAGCCAGCCTGACTGCCCCTCCTTCCTCGAGTCTCTGCTTGGCTGAGTCGTGACTACAGTGTTGAGAGAAGACTACCGCCCAGAGTCCTCGTTACCTGCAAGAATGTCCCTAACGAGGCCTAATTCTTTAGTTGGCATGCCTTTCCTTGGGTTCTGGCTTCAGAAATGTGTAGCTCCATTTAGAATCTGAGGCTGAATTGTGTTTGTCATCCGGCGCCCACAGCAGGCTCCGGGCGTTCACCTTCAGCTGCACTGCAATGGGAAGGGGGTGCCGCCCGGCATCACGCACCTTTCACCAGGGTCCCAGATGTGGATTTTCCAGAACATTTTATGAGAGGGCCCCAGAGTTGGCGATGTCCGCATGCACATCCAGAAGGAGACAAGATCCTTGGTGCTTGGCAGGGAAATCCCGCATTTGCCCAATACACCCATTTGCTTGGCATTCCACAATTAAGGAGTGTTTGGCAGGAGCTGGGTCCTAAGCCTGGGGTGCAGAGGGTCACCAGACAGCGGGCCACCAAGTAGCTCATAAGGTATTTACACGTGGCAATAAGTATCTGAGGGGTTGATGGGAGGGTAACTTTGGGGAGGAAGACTTTCGGTGCGGTGCCCAGGGAAGGCTTCCCGGGGAGGTGATACTTGAAGCACAAGGGGCCCGCCGAGGGGAATGGGAGGGCAAACCCTGAGAGGCAGGTGGGAGCCGAGGTGCTGAGACAGAAATGTCAGTGTGGCGAGAGGCTCAGCAGCAAGGTGAGGAGGGTCTAGAGAGTCACTGGTGAGGCAGGCTGGGCTCAAGCAGTGTGGGACCTGCTGACCACGGGGAGGAGTTTTGAGCTCAAGTGCGGTAAAGGGCTACCCTCAGCTCATTTTGAAATCTGGCTCTGGCCATGGTTGTGGAGAGGGTGTTGGGCGTGGGAGTGGAAGCTGGGGGCCAGTAGTTAGGAAGGGGCCAGGTGCCTTAGACGGCATGGGAGGAGGGCTGTCAGGGGGCTAGAGGGAGAGGAACATCGGGGATCTTCTCTGGAGGCACAACTAGCAGGATCTCCTGCAGGGCTGGATGTCGGATATTAGATACTGGATATTGGCATCTGGCAGAATGAGGGTGAAGGAGCCCCCCCAAAAGGCCTAAGCAGCTGGGTCGATGGGGCCCCATTTCCTGGGCTAGGGGAAGCTGGCGATGAACAGATCTGAGGACAGGAGAGTCAGAGAGTCCCATGTGGCCATGTTGTTGAAGGAGAGATGCATTTTAAATATCAAGGAGGCAGTAGCACATTTAAGTCTGGATTTAGTGGGACATTTGGGCAGGAAGAATGGGAACTGGGGCAAGGAGAAGCAGATGCAATTACAGTCTGGACATGGTAAGGTGGAGGGGGAGAGTGTACAAATTTGTTTGAGCTCCTGGATCTAGCCATGCCTGAAGCTTGACCACCTTGACTCTAGTCGTGTGAGCCCACCAGTTCCTATTCCCTTTGTTTTTCCTGGGTCAGTGTGAGTCAGGCTTCTGTCACTTGCAATGGAAAAAGTCTTGACCCAACACAGGAGGTATTTTCAGTGTTTTAGGCTGTGTTTCCTCTGCATTTGGCTGAATTTACAGCACTCCAGTGTGGTGAGCATAGAGGTAGTAACAGGGTGGTAGAAAGGGTAGACCCTTTTTTTTTAGGGGTTATTTATTTGTCAGAGAGAGAGCACAAGCAAAGGGGGTGGCAGGCAGAGGGAGAAGCAGGTTGCCCACTGAGCAAGGAGCCCGATTTGGGACTTGATCCCAGAACCCTGGGATCATGACCTGAGCTGAAGGCAGATGCTTAACCGACTGAGACACCCAGACGCCCTGAGAATAGACCCTTTGACATCAAGCAGACCCAGGAACCAGTTCCAGCTTTGTCTCTGGCTGCCCGTGCGACCTTGAGCAAGGAAATGGGCTTCACTGTCCCTCCTTGTCCTCGCCCAGAAGGGTCGCACAAGGACAGGATGGAAGACAACAGGGAGAGTGTCTGGCCAGCGACTGGGGCGCGGCAGGTATTAGTAAGTGTCTGCATTCGGCCCGCTCTCCCCCCACACTGATTAAAAGCTCAGGTTGGCGGTTATTTATGTCTTTGATTAATTAAACAATTGGGAAACAAATTAATTATTACTTAACGGAGGCTGTTTAGGCGACACAATCTTTGCAAACATGAGGCCCGGCGGCGAGAAGAACAAAAGTGATGCTGGGCAGCCAGGAGGGTGGAAAGCACTGGAGTAGAAAATCTTCAAGGTCCTTCTCATCTGGAAAATTCGCCTTTTCTAGACACGCAGAGTGTGGCTCCCTACAGATAAATGTTGACTTATGGTTTGAGTGGCTTATTATATGTCACGGTGCCTTCAAATGGCAGCGAGGCAATCACTCTGGTGTCACCTACATGGAGTTTATCCAAGGCAAGAGGCGGAGAGGGAGAAATTGGACCTGAGTCACGGCCACGTGGCTGGTCACTGCCGTCACTCCGGTTAAATCTCCTTCTGTCGCTGCTCTCCATGGTCCCCCTGCGGCCAGCCCCCCAGCTGTCGGATCCGGACTCTGGGCTGAATTAAGCATCAGTGACCATGGCTGCAGCCCATGCCCTTGGCTGCATCGGGGTGCGGGGGGCGGCTGCGTGGGGGAGGGAGCTGGGGGACCTGGGGGGGATGTTGTGCTTGAATTTCAGGACCATCCTCGTTTTCACCCCATTAAGTTATCATTTGCTTCAAGGAAGAGTTCCCAGAATCCGAGCGGCTGTGACCTCGGCCCCAGCTCCCACCCCCACCCCGTGAATCCTGTGCTCTCTGCACCCCCCGGGCCTGTGGGGCTCAGCGCCCGGCACCTTCCAAGGAAACCATGTGTCAGGCAGCTCTCCGTCGGCCTCACTCGGGTGTCGCTTGACTGCATTATCTCATTTTTGGAAGGCATTGTGGTGGTTCATGGCTTTCTCACCTCCAAACCTGCCCTCACCGAGTGCAGGAGAATTCTGATTTGTCAGGACCCTGTCTGGCCATCCAGAACCTTCCCCAGGGCTGGGAAGGTCAACTTCTGCCATGGGTCATATTGACTTTATTGGATTGCTTTTTCCAAAGGAGTCAAAGAGCAGCGGAACTGGTGGGGAGGGCGTTTCTAGCTTTGCTTGGGAGCTTCTGCCTTGCTGCTGGGTTTTAAATGGCTCTCCTGCTCCTGCCTCATCGAACACCCCCCGGTCGGCCTCCCGCTTTCCTGAGGGGTGCGGGGACCAAGCCGGCCTAGTCTCCCGGAGTTGCTGCACGAGCCTGGTCCCTGTGTCCTTACAAGGCAAGATGCCTCCACTCACCTGCCCACAGAGTCTCTCGGCCCCTGGAAGCCCCAAGAGGAGGATGCCTCTGCCCCCCGCAAGGAAGGAATGGCAGCGCGTGCTAGCCTCGTGTGTGGGTCAGGAGAAGCTGCGATGGGGACATGGAGGTCTGGGTTTGGATGGGAGCCTGCTGGGCCTGGGCTCCCTCACAACCTTCTCAGGGAGGCTTTTCTAGGTGGAGTGCAGCAAACCCACGGCCACAAGAGGTGATGTGACCCGAGAGCCAGAAGCAGAAGCGGGGCTGGCTCCAGAGTCTTTGCTCAGAACAGAGAGCGTGGCCCTATTTTCACCAGGGTACACCTCAGAGTCCCAGATGGCTGCTTCCCAGGTCCTCCTGCCAGGTCCAGCGGATCCGGAATTCCCCAGGTTGCCTCGTGGGGGCAGACGTGAGGGTCCCTGGGTGTCTTGCTGAGGGAAGGTTATCTTCAGCGATGGGCCAACAGCTCAGGGGCCTGGCAAGTGGGGGCACGGCTCAGAGGTAGCGGGCCCCCTTGTTGCAACTTTTGGCCCCTACGATTTATCCGATGCCCCCGACTCACACTGGCACGGGTAGTGGAAAGACCAGCACATGTGTTACGTCCTCAGAGACGTATCTGTGTCTTGTCATGCGGCAAGGACCAGCTGGACAGCAGCACGGAGGCCTGCGACTGCTCGGGTCTGGGGGCGTACATCGTTGATGCTGCTGGAGGGTCAGGTATGGAATGGGAGGCGCCAGACAGCGTTTGGGAAGGTCAAATGTTTTATCTCCCTTTTCCCCCCAGAGGTGACGGGAAGTTCTGTAGGGTGCCTTTTTTGTTTAAACTATTATGACTTTGTATGCAAATGCAATTAACATCCCGTGTTATATTGGTTTCCGGGGTCCGATAGGACGTTCCGATAATGCTACACATCACTCCGCGCCCATCGTGAAAAGCGCAGGCTCAGTCCCCGCCAGCTACTGTACCCCCTCCCTCCCCTCTGGGGGCCACCCGTTTGTTCTCCGTACGTCGGGGTCTGGTTTTTTGTTTGTCTCTTTTTCCCTTCGTTCGTCTGTTTGTTTGTTAGATTCCACATAGGAGGAAGCCAGTCAGAGAAAGACAAATACCAGGAGGGTTTTAATCAAGCGAGAGACCGAGTCAGTCCTGTGTGGTGGAAGGCTTTCGTGGCTGGAGCGTGGAACGGTGAAGCTATGGCCGAGCTGGGGATGGCCTGGTTATCACAGGAGAATTTGTGTGGTCCGCACAACACACGGGGAGAGAGTAAACCGAGGCAAGGGGAACGGAGAGAAGGGGGACAGCCGATGGGCCTGTTAGTAGAGGCCTCTTTCTTCAGTAATCCTTACCAAGCACCTCTGATGGGGTCGGCAGTCTGCTAGATGCCAGGGAGAGACAGGTCCGTGCCTCGTGGGGCTTGCACTCTTGTGGGGTAAGCAGACAGCAGTCCCACGTTGTGTAGAATCTGTGTTCCTCGAAGGAGAGGTGTGAGGTGTTACGAACGGATGTAATCGATGCAGCCCGCTAGGCCTTCCCTAAGGGAAAGGCAATTGGTCAGAGAGATGAAGAATGAATAGGGGTTACTTAGGTGGTGAGAGGAGGAAGAGTGTTCTGGGCAGAAGACCAGCATTTTCGAAACCCACAGGGGTGAAGAGGGGAGAGACAAGGGGGTGGAGGCATGGGCAGGGTCAGTTCAAGCAGAACCTTAGGGGACGTGGTGTGGCCTGTGGCCTTTATCTTTGGAATGATGGAGAGGATGTTGAGTAAGTGTGAAGTATGACATGATTTAACCCTGTGGAAGATCAAGGTCACCTTCTGGCCATGCTGGATAACAGGGTCTAAATGGGGCAACCAGAAACCTGGACAAGGTAAGTGAAACAATGATTGGACAATGGGCAGTCCGGGACTGTGACCACAGAGAAGGAAACAAGACAGGCGAGCGAGCCCTCCAATCAGCCTGGCTTTCTGCTTGAAGCCACGTCTCTGTCTGTGGACCAGCACGGGGGATCCCATGCAAACACGGCCGTCCCGATAAGTTGACGAGGCATAGATGGGAACCGGGGGGCGGGGGGCAGAAGAGCCTAGGATGTGTGGGGGCCGGTTATCCGGGGCTGGAGGGCTATGCGGGAGCAGAACTCTGGAACTGTGTACTGGGTGACGTTTCATGAAGCCACGCGCATAACAACTCAGGAGCTCTGAGCTAAACAGTTCCTAGGGCTAACACAAGGGTGTGTGTGTGTGTGTGTTGGGGGTTGGGGGGCATTCAAATTTAGATTAACCAGAGTCATGTGTCCTTGTGACCACAGAAGACATTCACTGGAGAAACCAGACGGCCACACACCTTCGTGGTGGCCTAAACTAATCCTGGAATAAAATCTATACTAAATCCGCCCTAACAAAGACCCTAACAACGGACCTTAAGAGGTCTTTGTTCACTAAAGTCTTTATTTTGTCATTGGCCTGCCAAAACAAAGCCCCACACGCCTTAAAGGAAGACAGCCAAACCTGGACTCAGCAGTGTAATCATCAACATCCAATAAAAAATTACTAGATATAAAAAAAAATTACTAGATATATTAATAAGGAAGACAATGTGACCCGTAACCTAGAGAGAGTCAGCAGAAATAGTCCCAGAACTGACAAGGATTATGGCATTAGCAAACAAGAACATTAAAACAACCATTAAGGGGCGCCTGGGTGGCTCAGTGGGTTAAGCCTCTGCCTTCGGCTCAGGTCATGATCTCAGGGTCCTGGGACTGAGCCCCGTGTCGGGCTCTCTGCTCAGCGGGGAGCCTGCTTCCTCCTCTCTCTCTGCCTGCCTCTCTGCCTACTTGTGATCTCTGTCTGTCAAATAAAATCTTAAAAAAAAAAAAACAACCATTAAATGTATATTCAATCTTTAAGGAAATTGAGTATTTAAGGAAAACAGTCAATATTTAAGGAAGAAATTTAAGAGAGCAAAGGAACCACATAGAATTTCTAGAGATGAAAAATGCAACATCTGAAATGTAAAATGTACCAAATGGCTTTAACATCAGGTTAGAAAACGCTGTAAAAACAGTGGTCAACTTGAAGACAAATAGTCTGAAATGAAACAAGGAAGAAAGACTGGGAAAAAAATGGAACAGACTTTCAATGAGCCATGGGACAATAGCAAGCATGTGGGATTGGGATTCACAGGAAGAGAAGCATGTTTGTGGAGGGGAGGGGAGGACAGAAATTAATATGAAGGAATAATGATTGAATATTTTCCAAATTTAATGAATGTAGTAAATGCTCAGGTCCAAGAAGCTCGGAGAGCCACAAAGAGGATAAACACCCAAACAAAACAAATAAAAACAAAAACCAGAAAAACAGGCCCCCCCAAACCCACACTGACATACATCATCCCCAAAGTGCCGAAAAATAATGACAAAGAAGAAAACATTAAATATCCAGGGGAAAAAATGACACATTATGTAAAGAGTACCAAGAAATCCACAAAAATATGTACATAAGGCAGAGAATGATGATGGAGTGCCGTCTTTAAAGTTCTGAAAGAAAACAATCTGTCTATACACAACAAAAATATTACTCAAAATAATGACAGAATAAAGACTTTTGAACAACAACAACAACAACAACAAAATAGCGGATAGAATCAGCAGCAGCAGATTGGCACGAAGGGAGCAGTGAGGCAAGTCTTCAGAGAAGAAAGAAAATGACGCCAGGTAGAAACTTAGCTACAAAAAGGAATGAATAGCAACTACGTGAGTAGATAGGAGAGACATTTATTTCACATTCAAAAATCATTTAAAAAGATAATTGATTGGGGCGCCTGGGTGGCTCAGTTGGTGAAGCCTCGGACTCTCGATCTCACCTCAGGTCTTGATCTCAGGGTCCGGGGTTCAAGCCCTCTGCTGGGCTCCTTGCTAGGTGTGGAGCCTACTTAAAAAAACAAAACAAAACAAAACATAAGTGACTACTTCAAACGAACAGTAGCAATGTGAAGTGGGATTTATAACACGGAAAAGTAAAATATGTGACCACGAAAGCAGGAAGGATGAGAGGGGCAATGAAAGTCTGTTGTGATAAAATACCGCATAGTATGGGAGTGGGGTAGACGAGGATAAGTTAAAGATGCAAATTTGTAAAAGTAAAATAAAGAGCTCTAGCTTGTGAGCCAGTGGTAGAAATAAAATGGAATCATTAGCATACATCAGCAAGATGGTGGAAATAAATACAACTATATCGATAATAATGTTAAATTAACATGAAATGCAATGGTTAAACTACCCGGGTGAAAAGACAGACATGATAGGTTGCATGTACAAGCAAGACACCACCCCATGCCGTCTTCCAGAAAGCCACTTTTACCGTGAAGACAGACGGGCTGGAAGAAGATGGGCTGTCCAGGGGCGCCTGGGGGGAGGGCTCAGACGGTCAAGCATCTGCCTTTGGCTCAGCTCATGATCCCAAGGTCCTGGGATCAAGTCCCACGTCAGGTTCCCTGCTCAGCGGGGAGCCTGCTTCTCCCTCTGCCTGCTGCTGCTCCTGCTTGTGCACTTTCTCTCTCTCTCTCTCTCTCTCTCTCTCAACAAATAAATAAAATCTTGAGAAGAAGAAGGAGGAGGAGAAGAGGAGGAGGAAGAAGGCTGGCTGTCCACATGCAAATCCAAAGTAGGTTGAAGTGGTGTATTTAGAATTCAGAGCAGGAAATATTACCAGAGCTAAAAAAGGAGACATTCTTTAATGCCACAGAAGTCAACTCACAAGGAGGCATGACAATCCTAAGTAGACACACAGAAATAAGAGATACAAAATACTTGAAACAAAAGTACTTGAACTGGAAAGAGAACCAGATGAATCCAGAGTTACAGTTGGAAATGGCAACATCCCTGGATTAATAGAAGTAGGAAGAAGACTGGTAAGGATCTGGAAGACCTGAACAATGTGTCCGACCACCTTGGTCTCACTGGCAGTTTTTAGCACAGAGCAGTACCCCCCGGTTGAACACAGCTTCTTTTAAATACATGTGCAATATTCACCAAGACAAATCGGCATAAAAACAAAGCCCGAAGATCCTGACTTTATCAAGTGCTGGTGAGCCTGAGGGATGACTGGCATTCCCATCCTTTGGGAGTGCCAGACAGGACGGCCACTTTGGAAAATCACGGGGCGTTTCTTACAAAGTCAAGTACCCGTGTACCGTAAGACCTGGCAGTCTCACTTCTACGTATTTGCCCCAAGGACATGAAAACAGATGCACGTAGAAACACGCACACGTCTGTTTATAGTGGGTCCCTGGTGAGTGGACGGAGCATCCACACAAAAGGAATTCTCACAGTGCAGGTACTCAGCGGTGGTGAGGGACAAAGGGCTGGAGCAACTCATCCGGTGGCTGTGCGGGCATCCGTGACGAAGATGGAGAACGAGGCTCAGTAGCTGCCACAATGCAGAGATTTCATTTATACAATGTTCACATTCTGGAAAAAGCAAACCCATGGGTGGAAGGAGAGGAATTATTATGTTGGTCATGAAGGAACGTTCTGGAAGGGGGAAAAAAAAGAATTTCTGACACTATGAAGTAAAAAAGACTAGACACAGCCTAGGAGAAAATATTGAGCATGGGTGTCTGACGAAGAACTTGTCTCCACAATATGTAAATAGCTCTTCCTGTTCAATAATAAAAAGCCCAGCCACCTAGAAAATGGGGAAGGATTTGAAAAGACACATTGTAAAAGAAGACACGTCACAGCCAGTGAGTACACGTGAAGATGCCGAGCACCACCAATCATCAGGAGAATGAAAATTAAAACCATAATACCTAATGCGCTACATTCACGGGAATGGCTTCATTTTATAAAGACCAACGACGCCAAGTGGCGGTGAGGATGGGAAGAATGATGAGTTCTCCTACACTGTTGGTTGGAAAAGAGGTCTAGCAGTTTCTTAAGAACTGAAATATGTTATCATTTGACCCAGCATCGTGCTTTGTGCCCTGGCGCCCGACAGCTGGGAGGATGGCTGGTCATAGACTCCCTCCCACTGCTAGGACTGCGCCGTGGTCCTGCCGGGGTCCGGGGCTGTGTTTGCCCTGCTCGGTCTCAGACCGCTGGGGCTTCTGACGTGCTGGTGTCTGGTTTTGATCGTTTCTCTGGCTGGCCTGCTGTTGTCAGCTGCCAGAGTGATTTTTTGTTAATGTTCCTATCTGTAGCCGCCCTTCTCCTGCGGTGCCTTCTAATCTGCCGTGTTTTTCATAAAAGCAAGGGCACTGTCAGTATTACTGTTTTTCCTGGCTTCTCACACTATCTCATTTCATCTGCCAGGCCAGAGAGTGTCACTGTCATTTACCGCCGGGGCTCAGGCTCTGGCACGGCGATGGGTCTGTGACCCCCGAGCGGGTCTGGCTGACGACTCTACGGTCAGCCCAGCCTCGTGCTCAGAAACACAGGAGCAGGGGGAGGGGGAGGGGCTGGGTGGGCAGGCGGGCTTCCCGGAGCAGGTGGGAGGGGTTCCTGACCCCAGAAAGGCACGGCTCAGCTAGAGGTGCCCCAGAAGCCCAGCCTGGTGGTCACCGGGCAGAATGGTGGGAGCGCCCATGACAGATTGTGCCTGGCCTTGAATGCCAGGTGGAGGTGTCCCATTGGACCCCATGAATGGGCGGCGGAGGGCACCCTGCCCAGGCTCCTGCACTCACGTCCAAGCTCTCGGAATGCAAGCAGCCTGCGTGAATGATGGACACGCTCCCTGGCCTTGCAGGAGAAATGAAGGGGGCTTGGGGGTCTGATGTTGGACAGGCGGGGTCCCCTAAGCCCTCCACAGTTTCGGGCTTTTTGCCTTTCTCCAGACACACGGGCTTCTCTGCAGCCTGCTGCTCTTTTCCTCCCCGTCTGCTCCGTTCTCCAGGCTCAGACTTCCACGGCGGGCCTAAGTGGCCACAATTAGTATTAGCGTTAGACAGGTGACAAAAGCCAGGAGGAAATGTGCCCCAGCGGCTCGCAAGCACGTTCGCTGGCTGTGTGAGACGGCACGCCGGCGAGGCCTCGCTTCCCGCAGCTGCCCCGGGGAAGGCGCCTAGCAGATGGCGGGCTGGGCTGTCTGAACACACTGTGGGCGTCCACCCCTGGGGGTGTCCTTCTTTGTCCTCTGCCTCCCACGCAGAACTGGCTACAGAGTCTGCAGGGCCCGGTGCGAAGGGAAGATGTGGGGTTGTTCATTCAGGAGATATTGAACAGTTTTAAGGCGGTGATGGCAGAACCTTCCACCAAGCACGGCCCCACGGACATGGGAGGCCCTGTGTGTCTGCCTGGCCTGCGCCCCCGGGCCCAGCCCCCACACTCCCTCCTGCCCCAGAAGCCGGCTGTTTGCATCGGGGGATCCCTGGGATCACCGACAGGACGAGGGGAGCAGGGAGCTCTGTGGGGCGCCTCCAGCCCCGGGCTCATATGGGCGAACCCAGCCAGCTTCCCACTCCCCTTGACTCACAGGGGTGAGGATGTACGTTCCTGATTCTCCTTCGGCTTCTCTTCCCGTTCCCCTAAGTTTCCCTTCTATATGTATTTTGGCTTAAATGTGTGCTTTTTCTAGTTTCTTAAAGTGGGATTCTGGATTCCCAACTTTTCCCCACCCCTGATTTTACAGTCTTTTACAGTCCAGACCAGGACCCCCGACGCCCCCAGGCTCCACCCAGCCCCTGTCTTCTTGGCCCCTCGGATCAAAGCCTCTTCCCTCTCTGCTCCACGCTCACCCTGGAACCCACCTGGCCCTGCTGCCTCCAGCTTGGTCACCCTTCAGTCCCCAGAAGTCCTTTCCCAGCGACACCCCCCCCACTCTCAAAGCAGGGTCACTTCTGGGCCATCAGTCCTCCTGTACTTTCTGCACTGGTATCTTTTTATAAAGATTTTAAGTGTTTATTAGAGAGAGAGAGAGAATGTGAGCAGGGGCAGAGGGAGAGGGAGAAGCGGACTCCCCACTGATCACGGAGCCAGACAGTGGGGCTCGATCCCAGGACCCTGAGATCATGACCTGAGCCAAAGGCAGATGCTTAGCTCACTGAGACACCCAGGTGCCCTGCACAAGTATTTTTAAAAACACAGACTCATATAGAGTTTTAGATTTAAAATATTGGTGTGATTAATTGGTTAAGTTCTTGCTGGAAACTCCAAGAGGACAGGATCATGTCCATTTGATCACTGTGATGCCCTTGGGGCCTAGCACAGGGCCAGGAGAAAGGTGATGCTTGACAAATCCTGGTCGTGTGAATGTTTCCGGATGAGTGAGACAGAGACACAGATAGAGGGCACACAGAGGGAGACCGAGACACACAAGGAAAGGAGAGAACTGGTCTGCTGGGGGCGTCGACGCTGGAGTGGGGAGCCCGGGGGGCCGTGGCGTCCGCATAGCTTCCAGCCACAAACCACCTGGTCCTTGGCCGGGGCAGGCTTCCGCCCTCCTTCCGAGGGTGCTGGTGCATGGATATGGCATCCCGTTGGGGCAGCGTCCAATTGGCATTTCAGGAGGATGAGCCACAGCTGTGTGCAAAGTGGATTTATAGGCTGGCTTCGTTATTCAAATCCCCAGAGTCGTTTTCTTCTTCTTGATCGGATTCTGCTTGTCAGGGACAGAGGAGGAGCTGATTGTTTCTTCCTAACTCACCGTGTGACCTTGGGCGAGTCCTGGCCACGCTGCAGGATGCGGCTGACGGGCCCCCCCAACAGCACACCCCCCCCCCCCCCCCCCCGCTGCTCCCCCCAACCCCCCGGCCATGGGCGCCCGGGGCTCTGCTCCCTTCCCAGCAGTCCCCCCCCTGCCGCCCTCCCAGGCCACGGAGATGTCCCCTTGGCATTGCCCGCTTGCGGGAGAAGGTCTTCGCTCTATGGAGCATGGCTTTCACGTTGTGACTTCCCAGGGAGGGGGCGTGTAGTTTAGAGCCCAAGTATGTCGCACGAATTTCTTCCTCTGACACTTGCTCCTATTCTGTTGGTGCAACAATGCGTCTGGGTCTGCCCTGCTGGGGTCCCCAGGAGTGAGCGCCACCGTGTTGACCGTCGATTCTGGGTTTCTGTCCAGCTCCCGTCAGCCCCAGGCGGCCTCCCCTCTCCTGCTCTTTGCTCTTCCCCGTGGGAGCCCTGGAGCCCGGGAGCCTGTCCTTTCACTTCTGCACTGTCCCTTTATCCGTGGGGGGGGGCGCTGCCCACCCTCTGTCCCCCCGGGCCGTGGGAGGAAGGGCCCCTCTTGGTCCCGTGTTAAATAACACGGGCAGAAAAACCCATTCGCCTTCTTACTGCTGCCAAAGTCAGCTCTCCCTCAAGATTTATAAAGTTTGTTTGCTTTCGTTCTGCCACCCAGGAGGGACCTCCACTGCACTTGAAAAAAAAACACCTACGGGTTTTATTGTGTTTGTTGTTGTTGTTGTTGTTTCTGTGACACACAGATGAGGGTTTTGGCTGGAAGTCCGGGAGGGTTGGGGGGCAGGGGGTGCGGGAGGGGAAACGTAGTCTGGTTTATTGCCCTAAGGAAAGCATACCTCGGTGATGAAGTATGCCCCCTTGAAATCTCACTTGACATTCTGGAAAGAAAGAGGAACGTTTTTAAGAAGTTGGCTGAGCCACCTGATACCTCGCCTGCAGAGCCAAGCCTTTTTGAAAGATTAATGCGGAGCTGGAGACAGTCACCGTAATTATCCGTGTCCTGGCTGGTCCCTCTGCCCACATTGTCTCGGGGCTGGAAGCCGCAGGAAAGCTCCATCCGGTGTGTGCCCCGGGCTGGGGACAGCAGCTCGCTTACACGAAAGCCTGCCAGCCCCGAGCTTCAGGGAGCCCTCCTCGCTGGCAGGTCTGAGCCGAGGGCCTTTCCTGCCGCCCTTTCCTGAATGGGGAGGAAGGGGCAGGTGCTGATTTTGGTGTTTCTGGGCATTTTTAAATGGGATTAAAGACGATTCCCAAACACCGTCTCTTTTTCACACCACTGCCTCCCCCCCCCCCCCCCCCCCTCCTTATACCCCCAGGCCCCCCCCCGCCGCCCCCCCCCCCGCCCCCCCCCCCCCCCCGCACCGGACTTTCGTCCCTTTCATCAGAGAAAAGTCGCGTGGAAGGGAAGTTTTGGGGGTCCCGGGGGCGGGGGCTTGTCCTCTCAGACACAGAGAACACCTGCAGGTGCTCCTCGTGTGCTGCTTGCTAGTTACAGTCTGAACTGTGAGTCACGGCCCAGGTCAGTGCCCGCGAGACTCCCCGCACCAGGGCCTCGTAGGAGCCCTTGGGACGGAACAGCTGGGGGGTGCGTTCAGCCACTGCCCGAGCTTAGAGGGGTCACCCTGGATGGCCCCGGGGCCCCTTCGTGGCATTAGGACATGTGACCTGAGCCAGAAAGGTCAGGGACGACCTGGAATTTACCTGTTGGTTTTTCCTTCCACCTCTTACCTCTCTATCGAAATAAACAGGCCCCAGATTCCAACTTGGGCACCCTTGGGACCCCAGCTTGCTTACCCAAGGCTGGCCATGGAGTCGGGAGTCTTCCCCACACTCACCAGCTGTGGGAAATAAGAAGACCAAGTCCCAAGCTAACCGATTGTGTTAAAAGCATCACTCCATGGGCAGTGGATTTCCAGGATTTCTTTTGGGAGTGGGGCTAGGGGCAGGGCTGTAAATGTTTTGAAGACATGGTTTCTTCATCTGGAGGGGACAGGGTGGGGGTGCAGAAATCTGCCCTTGGAGAAATCAGATTGCTGCGAGGACCGGTTCCCCTCCCGGATTGCAGCGGGGGCTCGCTGACCGGCTCTGGGCTGGATGTTGATTAACCTCCCTGGGAGTTTCTCCTTGGTGTCCGAGGGTAACTTCTGACCCGGATAAAGTCTGTTCTAACCGTATGACCTTTACAGACAGGGAGTGCTGTGTCCCCTCTGGGTCCCCGAAATAATAAATCACCCAAGGGCCGCTTGAGGAGGCAGATGAAGGACAAAGAAGGGACAATTACTCTGACTTCCAGGGAGCAGTCATTTTTTTGTGAAATGTAATTATGATCCAGTAATACAAATATCAGCATCTGGGATTCTGCAGTCTGAGCCCCTGTCCATTCGGTGTAAAAATGGAATGCTAAGCAGGGACCTGTTCTTTCCCGTCGGCGGGCAGCGAGCATGGCATTTCAGGAAGGACGGGTATAGGGAGGGCACAGTTCTGTTGGTCCAATTGTCATATGAGAAGCTCCAAGGGTACAGGGCCCTCTGCCAGGCCCTGTCCTCACCAGCTCGCAGTTCAAAGCAATGAGCGTTCGAAACCCAGACCGGCAGAGACTTGCAAAAAACACTCTCAGAACTGGCTTGGTCTGAAAAACACCAAGAAAGAAGCCAGACTTGGTCAAATATTTGCACTTGTCCCCGCGTTTCTGCGCTGGGCTAGAAATAAGAATTCTAGACCCGAGTTTGAAGATTTTTTTTTTCCCTTCTGAAATTAAGGTCCAAGGAAGGAGACATGCTCTGCCTACCAAGGGGCAGGAGTGGTTGTGGCAGGCCCTGGGTCTCTGTCATCAGCACCAGCTCCCACTCAAAATTCTTTTTCTGTGTGTTTGGGTTCCTTTTGAGTCTAAACTTTCTAAACATCTCTGAGACCATCAAAGAGATGGGGACAAAATGTGTTCCCTGCTTCCTACTCAGAAATCCAAGCTCCTGAAAAAAAGCCAAAGTCCGTCCATTTTTCTGATTTGATGAGCAAAGACAAATTGAGCTCAAAAAGACGAAAATAGAGTGTATGAAAAATACTTTGCAATTGTCCTCTCAAACACTTCAGGGGAAATGAGCCTGGCTTTTTCTTCCAGTGCTGTTGGGAAACAGAGACCCTCCCCTGAGAGAACGAAGATGCTCCCTCAGGCCCTCTAAGAGGTAATGAATCCTCAGTGGTTATTAATTTTTAACTTTTGGTAGTTTTTATTACCTGAGCTAGTCCATCCTACCTCAAAGGCCTCAAGACAGGAAAGATGGAGCAGAGGGGTTTTGCAGACATTTTAAATTAATTAATTAATTAATTTTAAAGATTTATTTATTTATTTAACAGAGAGAGAGAGAGAGAGATCACAAGTAGGCAGAGAGGCAGGCAGAGAGAGAGGAGGAAGCAGGCTCCTTACTGAGCAGAGAGCCCGATGTAGGGCCCGATCCCAGGACCCTGAGATCATGACCTGAGCCGAAGGCAGAGGCTTAACCCACTGAGCCACCCAGGCGCCACCACTTTTTTATTTTTTAAAAGTAGGGCCCCTGCCCAGCATGAAGCCCAACGTGAGGCTCAAACTCATAACCCTGAGATCCAGACCTGAGCTGAGATCAGGAGTTAGAGGCTCAACCGACTGACTCACCCAGGTGCTCTGCAAACACTTACGAAAAAAACCAGTGAGCTACCGTTTTCGGAATCCTTGATCTCACCGTGCTGTTATATGTAACGACCCGATGTTTATCGAGCCAGACTTCATGGAGACGCGTATTTTATATGCCTCTGGTCAAAACATAGAGTAGCTGAGGCCCCCAAACCGCCACGGAGGTCAGAAATCTCAAGCAGTTTGTCAATGCAGAGGACTTCTTGCCTCGGGGACAGCAACTGTATATTTTTCTTTAGATAATGTCAGTTGGTCTGAAGTCATAAAATAGGCCAAGAGCAAAGCTATCGTGGTTTCCAGCTTCCCTCCCCAGTGCAGGAAATCACAGACTGAAGATGGAGAAATCAGGGTGCCCCCTGCACCCTCCTAGAGGGGAATGCCTGAGGAACCAGGTGGCAGGGGCGAGGCTGCTGTCGGGGGCCGCACGTTTTGTTCTTACGGCCTTCATAGCTTTTTTCTCACTTGACATCTTTATTGAGAACTAGCAAGGAGCCCTGGGCCCCCTCAGCTCCCCCAGACTCAGTTTTGGGCGCTTACATTTATGCGGGAGCTGTTAACTTTCCATTTTCTGAGCAGGAATGGAATGTTGATACTGTGTGATTGTTTTATTTATTTTATACGTTTTCCTTGGAATGTCGATGTGCGGCGGCTGCCCTGGCTTGGCGGCCTCTTGATTTACGGTAGTTATAAACATTCCAAAGTAGACATGTCAGTTAAAGGATACAATCACATTATACAGTTACAATTCTGTTATAAATGTGCCGACAGTTCCAAAAAACCCATTTTCTGTGCCCCCTCCCCTACCCCATTCCTTCCTGCTACCTACGCAGTGGTGATTTTGGAAGCCACTGACTCAGTGGAAAGAGGGCAGAAGATCTAAGGCCTAGTCATAGAGTGGCCTCACCACCCCCAACCCTGCCCTCTGGAAAATATTTCTAAGACGGTTCGGTGCCGGTGTCCAGAAGCCATATGTTCTTCTGAAGAGCGCATTTGAATTTTCTTTCCACCAAAAATCACATTTACTCACATAACCAATGTGTTCCCAGGAGAAGCGTAGGTTCAAGATGGCGGGCGGCTGAGTAATGGAGATGATTTAACTCTCTGAGTCTGCTGCTGCTTTTCTTCCTCAACCATGCAGAAAGAGTGGTTTGTTTTTCCTAAAACCTGCTGAAAGAGGGAAGGAGAAAGACCTCTCTGTGGATGCAACAATTTGGAGGCTTAACGTTCAGTCAGAAAACCCACCTCAGTATGTCCCACAGAGAAATATCAAGAAGAGATTCCTTGTTACACCTTTTCACAGAAAATACTGAGGCCGTCACACAGACTACTGTAAGTGCCCATTTTCTTACTCTTTGATGTGTACAAATGTGACAGCTGAGGTCTGAGGTAAAATGGGCACCTGAAGAATTTCCATTCTCTGAGCTAAAGCGGGGGTCACCAAACTACCACCCCAAATTACTCCAAACCGTCCTCTCCATTACTCCATTCTCTCTACCAGCATCTCCTTCCAGGTCACTTTTCTCTCAGGTAGGAACCTGGTTTCCCTAAAACCCACCCGTCTATCCATCCGTCCATCCGTCCATCCATCAGTCCATCCATCCCTCCACCACACGCGTCTTCAGTGGTTTACTGACTAGCACTGCTCTAGGCGGAAAACAAAACAGATGCTCTGCTCTCAAGTAAAATACTTACTTCAAAGTAAGACACCCCACAGGGAAAAAGAGAGGCCACCTGGAAGAACGTCAGGGGGGCTACCTCAAGAAGGTGTGGGGAAGCAGCAATCCTCACCAAAAGGTGATGTATTAGCAGAAAGAACATGTTGTTCAAACTGAGACACTTTTGAGGATGAGAAGGGAAGCGATTGAGGATGATCCCAGAGTGACAGGCACAAACCAGGACCCAGAGAGGCATGGTCACCCTGGATGCCAGCATTTGGGAGAGGAGAAAGTCAGAGGCAAGGAGGAGGGAAGGGACTCGTTTTCCTTGGTGAAGGGCTCCTCGCCAGCATAACGGGCAACTAGGAGAGGAAGGAAAGGGCGTTGGGCAAGAGGGACGTTTGTGGAGGGGAAGGAGGTGTGCACAGGAGAGCAACAGAGCACTGCAGTCGTTTCTCGGGTCCCCGAGGGCCACGGCAGCTCACTGGAGACTGAACTTTTTATGTCAGGAGAAAACAGAGACAACGTCCACCAGAGCTACTCGCAAACATCAGCGGGGATGCCAAAATGTGCTCGCGTCTCCAGACTTGGAGTTTCTCTCACCAAAACAAAAGGGGGTTCTGAAATTTCGTTTACACATCTTTCTTATCTGTGATGCGACCTACAGTTCCTTGTGCACGCATTAAGCTTCCAGCATCTGTAGCTGTCTCAACCCCAAAATCTACTCTGCCGCCACGTGGTCTCCATCTCTTAGTAAACCACCGAAGACACGTGTGGTGGAGGGATGGATGGACTGATGGATGGAGGGAGGGACAGATGGCATGCAGGAGATGGATAGAAGGAAGGACGGATGGACAGATGGGCCCCAAATGTCTAAGCACAGGTCTTGGGCCAAGAGAGGGAGGAGGCGGAGAAGAAGAAGGACGAGAGAGAAAGAGAAAGGAAGGGAAGGAGGAAGACAAGTTTCCTCCTTCAGGCCATTTTTCTTGTTCTATCAAAAGATGCAAAGTAGAGTGGCGTTCTTTTTTAATTTCTTGAATAAGCTTTGGCTGTTTGGAGTGCACATCCCTGAGTAGGTCTCTCCACGGGGCCGGGACCCTGAGGAGCTGGGGGCACCGGGGTTCGCAGGGTTGCCCTCTTTGGATCACCCTGGCGCGAGTGGGACCGCAGCCTGCCACGTGTGCTGTCTCTGGCCGGTGTGCTGTCGGAGGGCAGGGACTCTGCTTGTCTCTGGCCCCAGGGCCCAGGACAGGGCTGGCACTTAGTGTGAGCTCAAGTGTTTCGTGTGGGCGGAGCATCGATCTCAGCGGGTTTGGTGCCCCGCCCCCCAGGATGCCTTGACGGGCTCCGAGCTCGTGCTTCACGTGGCGTCCCGCTCCCGCAGCAACGGAGCCGCTGTTCCACTCAGGTTGTTCAATGTCAGAGTTTCATCTTCCCCACACCAGACTGGCCTCCGCTCTGCCTCCATCAATTCTTCACGGCCATCTGAGGAGCCTCCTGAAAGCAGATATCTGCTTGCGTGACCTGCCACGGGTGAGGAGCATCATGCTTCGCTGCCTGGCGGTCTGGTGACTTCCGTCAGCGTCCGCGGGCCAGGCGGGCTCCCGGCGGCGTCCTGACCTTGCAGGGGCCCCGCCTGCCCGCGCCTGGGCTGGCGCCGTCCCATGGGCTGGGCGGTCTCCCCGTCCCCCTCCTCCAGCCAACTCTGCTGTTCCGGGAGAGAGCGCTGTCACCTCTGGGCCCCAGGAAGGCTTCTGTAAACTGAGGCCACACAGTGCCCGTGTCGTGGGCATGCGCTCAGGGCCCCGCATGGAGATTTAACGCTGCTGTCATTCGATCGACAGCAAACCCTGGGCTCGGGGGAGGACTCACGGCGCTTCGGTGCAAAGGCCCTTTGCAGGTGCTCGATGAGGGTGAGGGTGATGGGGGCTCTCTGCTCCGCTTCTGGCCTCAAAGCTATAGGCAGTCGCTCCCCCGGGCCAGGGGGCCAGGCCTTGTGTGACAGCGTGCCACCCAACAAAGGCCATGCCCTCGAGGAGCCTGCCCCTGGCTGTCTGGCCGCGTTAAATACTTGACGACAGCTGGAACTCCCTCCCAGAGGCCTGGTGATGAGCACAGGCCCCGCGGCCCGACCAGATTTAAAACATGCTTTGTTGATGCTCTTCTAGAGTGGACGAGACTTGCATTTGAAGCGGCCCGGTGAACTCTGGGCAGGAAGGGGGTACAGCTCGGGGATGGACGGAGGCATTTCTGGGGCTCTGGGTCTGCGGTGGTGGGAGCAGGGGCCGTCGGGGGCTGGGGGGCCGGGCCACAGAGGACCAGCTCTCCTGTTGACTTGGTCTTAGGGAGAAGCTGCAAGAGCAGCTCTGGTCAGTCCCTAAACACACGGGCCGGATTGTGTCCCAATAAAACTTTATTTATAAACACGGGCGATGGGCTGGACATGGGCCGGATTTGGACTCCTGCCGAATCAAAAATGTTGATGTTCCGAGACATCCTGGTGTCAAGGAGCATCTAAGATGAAAAGAGTAGCCTTCTTAGAGTCAAGGAGATTTGAGATTTGTTGGGCGAATGAATCAATGTTCGCTCCAGTCGTGCTCCGAGTGTTCTGTGGGGAAGAGGGATACCTCGCGGTGAGTTCCGTGAGTGCTCTGTGAATGTCCTTCGAGCAGCCTTCATTCCTCCTCTTGGGACCCACACCGCCCCCCAGGACCCAAGCGGAAACTGAGGCCCCAGGAGCTCAAGGATTTGTTCAGGCCCAGGGGCCGCTGTGGTTCCCGAAGGAGCCAGGCTTCCCAGATCCTGGGCCACCGGGACTCTCGGGCCTCCGGAGGCAGGAGAGGGCCGTTCTTCATCCGCCGAGGAAGCCAAACCCGAAGTCGTAGCAAGTGCACAAAGAATAACTTTTCACTTCAATTCCATCCAGATTCTTCCAACGAGAGTTTATTGCATACTTTCCATCACGGCTAGACGGGGGAGAGGGACCTATAAAACACGACTCCTGCCCTCAGGGAGCTTCATCACATCTAATCTTATAAACCATCCAGATGTAGAAGCAGCCGGAGAATTCGGAGGCGCCAAGCCCCGTCCTGCCCCCACAGAGCCTTCTGAGGCCTGAAACTAGATGTTTTCCAGGCAGGGGTTAATCATTGCCGCGTTGGCGCTCCAAGCCAGCCCCCACTTAACGCCTTCTATAAAGAGCCTTATTACACGGGAACGTTGTGTATTATATTCTTCACCGCACACCAGCTATGTGCGTGGGCTGCTCCCTGCATCCCTGGGCCGATAAATGAGATTTCGATTACAAGGGGAAGAAAGGCAGCCCGCTGCGCAAGTGCCTCGCGGTGGCCGCGGACAGATGTCTTGATTTAGACGCGGCCAAATGGCCCAGCGAAGAGGCCAGGAGGGCACAGGTTGGCCCATAAAAAGCTCATAACCCCATAAGCAGACCATCACCTTGAGCAAACAGGCCTGCCACCCAGGGCCGGGTCTGCAGGCTCATGGACGGCTCGGATCCAACGTCACATTCGTTTCCCAGACTGTATTCAGCTACAGGTTACCGATCCGGCTGAGGAACGTGGTCTGCCTTGGACGTAGAAACCCCCCGTCTGGCTCCAAAGTTTCCCAACTTGGAGCATTAAGGCATTTCAGGCACCTCCGTGGGACCAGAGGAAGGAAAGTGGGTGTGAGGCAGCAGGGCCCTAGTGGGACCCAGGGAGGGCTGTGGCTGAAGGCCGAGTGTCTTGCCTGGAGCAGAAGGGATGCGGTGGTGATGGCAGGAGTGCCGGCAGCTGCTGTGTGGCTGATGGCTGTGCTCCCCAGACTGGCCTTGGGGAGGAACCCCCAGGCTGGAGATTCTGACTCAGCAGATTTGGGGTCTGGCTCAGGATTTGGGGGCTTGAACAAGCCTCCCAGGTAATTGTGGGTGTCCATGTGTCACGTCTTCTGGGAGCTCTTCCAGAACCTTCTCCTTGGTGAGCATCACTGAATTTGATGAGGGATGGTCCTGTGGTGGTGGCTGGTCTCCCCACTGGACTTCGAGTTCCCTTTGCGGGGAGTCTGGGGTCTTTCCAGAGTAAGCCTCAGTGAGGTCAGCCAAGTGTGTAAAGGGAGAGAACATTGGAGGAGTGACAGGGTCCCTAGAAAGGCCAGAACACCTGGAGGAATTGGCCATGGGGAGGAAAGGGAGTGAGCATGGAACTTTCCATGGACGCAGGGCACAAGCGTGAGCTCTTGTCGCAAAACCTTTCCCCAAGGGGTTCAAAGTGCAGAATTTCCCTTCATCCTCCCCCCTTCACCCCTACCCTGCCCCAAAGGTTGCCCCGTTTATCACACATGAACTGTTTGCATTTCAAATATATTTGGCTCATTTTCTTCCATTAACTGGACCTTACTGTCGGCATTATCCTACGACCTGTGTTTTCCACGTACCCAGTGTTCTGTGCCAAGCACATCTCCATAAATCTAGAAACACAAACACAAGAATGAACCAAAGAACACTGTTTATAATGGCAGAACAGCAGAGCACCTCAGTGCCCATCGCCAGAGGACTGGGGGAAACGAGCCTGACGATCCGCGGCCTGGAACACGACGCAGCTGGTAAAAAGAACGCGGGATTCCTCACCCCTATGGTGTCTTGGCAGTCTCCCCAACTTTGGACTAACAGGCTTCCCACACGCTTTTTCTTTTTTTTTTTTCAGTGAAGCAGACTGATTCTTTTTTATTCTGTTCTTTATCGTATTTAAATCATGATAAAATACACATAACATAAAATTTCACCAGCGTACTCAAAACACGCCACTCATGGCATTAAGTTCATTCAGGCTGTGCAACCAGGACCCCCCCTTTGTCCCACGAAGGGAAACGCTGTGCCAGGAGGCAGACCCTCCCCATGCCCACTCCCATGGCACCAGCCCCAGGCAACCACGAATCCACTTTCTGTCTCTGTGGATTTGCCTGTTCTGGGCATTTCATGTGAGTGGGATCCTAGAAGACATAGCCTTTTGTGCCTGGCTCCTTTCACTGAGCCTAGCACCCACACTGTAGCAGGCATAAGGACCTCCCTCCTTATTATGGCTGATAGTTGTCCAGCGAGTGGACGTGCCATGTTCTGTGTATCAGTCCTTTTCCGCCTTCCGGAAAACAGTGTTGCTGTGAACACTCATGTACAGGCTTTTGTGGGGGCACCTGTTTTCATCTCTTTTGGGTTATACCTAGGAGGGGAGCTGCCAGTCCCATGGGAGCTTGCAAAGGAATCCCGAGTCCTTTTTCCTGCTTCGTCGTATTCCAGGCAGTGGATCGTCAGTGCTCGTTTCCCCGATCTTCTATTGGTGGACATTGGGGTGCTCTGCTGTTCTGCCCTTACAAACGTTGTTCTTTTGTTCTTTTGGTTGTTCCCATGTTTGTTTTTCTAGCTTTATGGAGATGTAGTTGACACAGAACATCGTATTAGTTAAAGCGTCCAATGTAACGATTTGATGTCTGTGTAATTTTTGCTCCCTGCCCCTGTGTGAATGCCTCCGTGGAGGGGCTCCTGGACTCTGCTGGTGGACCTGAGGGCACGTTTAGAGTTTCACTGTGTCCTGACACCGTCCGCATCTAGGCGGATGGGACGTGGGGTTCCAGCAATACACAAAGGGCTACCACTACATTTTAGTTTGTATTTCTATGTAAGGAAAGGACTAGGTGTTAGCCAGGGTGAGAAGGAAGCAAAGAACCTTTCACGGGACGGAGTGGGACTAGCCCAGTGTTTGAGGTCGCCCCTGCTGGCTCAGTCTGAAGCAGCTATGACAGTGTCATCTGCAAGTCAGAAACAGGGCCACCGATTTCTGTTTCCCAGACAGGCCAGGGCCCTGATTTAGAGAGCTGGGGGTACAAGCATGCAAGCTGCAAGTGTTAGCTAGGAAGCTGGGCTGCCTGCGTTCGGATCCCAGCTCTGCCCCTTGCTTGGCTGTGTGGCCTCGGGTACTTGCCCTACCCTCTCTGAGCCTTAGTGCCCTCACCTGTAAAACAGGGAAAGGGAGGTTCTTGTTCACAGGTTGCTCATGCTAGGTGGTACCATCAGGGAAGGGGAGAGGCTGGCACCTCCGGTCCCAGAGAGTGGAGTCCATTTGCTGAGAACCAGTGGAGAACAGAGCAGAAAGTTTTGAGAAAGGGAGGCAGCTGGGCTCCACAGCTGGGGGTCTTCCCACTTCACTCTGTAGCCTGCGGGGGAAACCCCAGCTGCTGCCATAGCAGGGGCGAGCATCCCCGGGTCACTCAGAGCCCTGTGGTCCGTGGCAGTGATTTCCCATTTTGCACCAGCCGCCTGGATGCTGGGTGTCAAGCTGGAATACGTACCTGTCACCCTGTCCCTAAGCCTGGGCATTTAGGAGACCTTCTGCCCCCTCATGCTGCGTGGTGGTCTTGATTTTTCTCCTTCTACTTAACAGGCTTTCCATTTTATGTGTCGTTTATCGTAAACCACCTCAAATCCTTTTTGGAAGCAGGAGGGTATAAATTATAAATAGATTTAATTTAAAAAACTCAATAGGGCCGTTCCTCTGTAAGGCTCCTAGCAATTGCTTCTGTTGACATTTCCCTCATTACCCCAGTGGCGGGGGCCGGGGGCAGGTGGGAGCTGCCGGGAAGGGGGCGAACCTGGGGCGCTGCGTCTCCCCCACGCGCAGGTGCGGCCGTGTCCTCACGCTGGCCTTCCCTCTGCCCTCCGCCCTCGCGCCTCACACCTCCACAGGGCGACACACACCGCCCGCTGGCCAGGGCATAAATCCTGGAGAGAAGCTGGCAGGGCTGTGGCCTGCATGGCAGTGGGCTCTCGGGGCTGCTTGTTTTTCACGGGTTCCCAGAGCTGCGTGAGCTAGTTCACTTCTGCTCACTTGGCTGTAAATGTAGACCAGTCGGGCTGGGGTCAGTCCCAGAAGCAGGTTGAGGCATCTTTGTGGAGGGGCTGTGGTGGGACCATACTGGGGGGGAGGCGGAGAAAGGTGTGAGCGTGCCCAGGGCTGTGTGACCTCAGGTGACACACCCAACCTCTCTGTGCCTCAGCTTCCTCATCTGTAACGTGGGTATACGAACAGAACCTGTTTGAGAGGGTCGTTGGGGGGACGGTTTCATGAGTGAAATCTATCTGAAGGGCTCAGAAGAGTGCCTAGCATATTGTAAGAACTTCACCCAATCTTGGCTCTACTTCTGAACTTTTGCTTTTGGGGGAATACACCCACTGATGTAGATCATTTTTATAATGTTTACTACCCTGCTCCTGGCTTCACCCAAGAAGCCCAGATCATATAAAATGGAGGCCAAGTTGAGGATCCTTCCCTCCCTTCCTCCTCCCTCCTTCCTCCCATCATCTCAAGTGCTTGTTGAACAGTTTCTTTGTTCTCTGTAAGGAGGGACGCAGTGGTGAGCAAAGACAGACGTGGTCCCTGCCCTCCTGGAGGCCCATTCTAGGCAATATTTAAGAAAACACACAGAAAGATTTTTCTTTCAGAAAATGGAAGAGCTTGGAGGTGAGATTGCCAGGCGTGAGGTTGCTGGTCGGGACCCACCCCCAAAGAGGGGGGGTTGGAGCTGAGCCCTAAATGATGAGAAAGAGCCTGCAGGTAAAGCTCTGGGGAAGAGCTTTCCAGGGCCGTGGGGGCAGCAAGTGCAAAGGCCCTGAGGCAGAAGGAAGCTGGGTGGTTTGAAGGCACAGAAAGAAGGCTGAGGGGCTTGTGGGAGATCAATCCTGGGTTGGAGTAGAAGGTAGGGAGGTGAGATGCAGGCAGGCAGGGGCTAAGCCCCACAGAGCCTGGTGAGGAGTTTGAATTTCATTCTAAAGGGTTAGAGCAGAGAAAGAGACTCTAGGGTTTTCCTCTCTGGCTCCCCCCCACCCCCACCCCCTACCTTGTCCTAAGGCCCCCAGGCCCGCTGGCCATCATGATGGACTTAGGAAGGTCAGATTTAGGGGATATGGTAGCAGCCACAGGCCCTTGGTGGCCCCACCTCCATGACCTGTCACTGACGTCTGTCATGCTGGGACTGGGGGTGCTGGGGCCCAGGCCTCCCAGAGCACTCTGTTCTCTGGTGCTTGGCCACTGCGCAGCTCCAGCGAGTGGCCGGTGGCTCTACTGACATCATTGGTTTATGTTCCATTTGCACAGAAAGTTCACACTTTATTAAATAAACAAGTGCCTCACATTTTCCAAGGGGAGAGCAGGTCTTTCCCACCTGCCCCGAGCCAGCTAGAGAACTCCGCAGCTTAAAGAAATGGTGAATTGATTCATTTTCTTCTCGGAGAGATTTGTTTTGTTTCTCTCCTCCGTGGGGATGCCAGGCCTGGAGGACACAGAGAGAAGAAGAGGTCATCATCTCTGCCTTACAGCAACCAGCAACAGGGCAGCTCTATTAGCATAAGCTGAAAAGTTAAGAACGGCTGAGTGCAAGTTCACTGTGCTGGCAGAACCTGTGTGCTTGTGATCACGGAAAAGGCCTCCTAGAAGGAGCTGACAGAGATCAAGCAGGGCTCGTGGCCAGATCGGTTTGGATTAAGCAAAGTTAGAAAGCGGCTCGCCCTCGGGGACTTGTCAGAGCCTTCACACTGCCAGTGACCTGCTCCTATCTCTGTCCTTCTAACACTTTCTTGTCAGTTCCTGAGAGCTCTCACTCCCAGAGTCCAGCACCTGCATCTTGCTGTTGAAGGCTCAGGCTTCCAGAACTTACTTTGCCTGCCCACATAGTGAGCGGGAATGTACCTGGGAATTCACAGCCCCCGCCCTGGGGGCAGGCTTTAACTGATGACTGGGGCATATGAGTGTGAGGTTATATATACCTTGCTCCCTCACTCTGGTGGGAAGGACCCTGTGGCTGATCCCCACTGCTTTCCAAAGCCCGCTAGAAGAGTGAGTCGGTTACCCACCCTCCGTAGGAAAAGCCCCTGAAATGTTTCCTAACTAATCTGTCTCCCTCTGCCCTCATCTCAAGGCATGTTTCTGGGGACTCAACCCAAGACAGCAAGGCCTCAGACTGGGGATAATATATGGGTTTAAGCAAAGCTAGACAGCTGACTACATTGCAGGACTTGTCAGAGCCTTGACTCTCTACGTGTATGGTGGTACTACAGGAGGGCTGTGGGAGGCTACATGGTACTCACATTGACTTGCCCAGAGACTGCTGTCACCTGGGAGCACCCCAGGAGCATGCTTTGGATACTGTGTTGTAGACAATAGGGGTGACTGTGGGAAGAAGCTACCGGGCCCAAGGTCACACTGAGAATAAGCAGAAAACTGGTGTCCAGAATTTGAACACAGGTCTTGGGGCTCTATATCCACACCCTTAATGATCGTCCCTCCCTGGACCTGCCAATCCTCACCCCCACCAGGCTGCACTGGGCGCATCTAGGGCTCCCCATTATACCTTCCTCACCCGAGTTAGTCGTGGCCATTGACAAAAACATGAAAGGTACAGGTAAGCAGACGTCAGTCGTCTTGATTCCCTGCACAGCAAGCGTGCCGGGGCCCCTGGCTTTTCCTACACAGATGCGCACGTACCCCCAGGCACCATCTGCTGAGGGCTCCCTCTGTGTGCCCCCCGCAGCCCTGCAAAGGGGGATAATGAGTTCCCCCTCTGACAGGTGAGGAGCTGGGAGAAGGGAGTGCTCACCTGACTCAGAGCGAGGAGGTGGCCCTTGCACCTGGACCCTTTCACTGGGGAGCTGTCTCCCACACTCGCTCCCCATCTTTATTTCAGAAAGTGTGTGCGGAAGGAGAGGACGGAGTTTACTGGGCCTCTCCACACCCATCACCCACCGGTGCCGGCCACGCTTGGTTCTTCTCTGCCCCTCGCTACCGCTCTCCCGTCCTGATCGCCCATCCCGAAGCTCACACGACTGGCTGGCGACTGGCAGGTGTTTCTCTGTGTATCCGGAGTGCAAGCGCCCAGCAGCGGGCACTTTGTTTTGTTCCTTACGGTTTCCCAGCACACAGCCTTGTGCGCGGTGCCTAGTAGATGCTCTGTAAATTTTTGTTAGATCTCTCCCTCGTCTGTCTCTTTGTCTGTCTACCCACCCACCTGCCTACTCTGCTCTCTCTCTCTCGTCGGCCAATCATATCTACCATCTATCTGAAAACATGTTTTAAATGAAAAGAAGATCCTTCTCAACAGACTGTTTTGTGACTTTCTGCTTTCCCTTAACAAACCTGCTACAACCATGGCTCCGTGTCCATGAATATGGGTCTCCTTTGCCCCCGTGGTTGCTACTTACATAGCCTCACGTCGTGTGAATGTACTGTCATTAGTTTAACCGATTTTCTTTGGGACATTTAGGCTATTTCCAATTTTTTCATGATTGTAAATGGTGCTGCAGTGGATATCCATGTTTGCGGGCTTCTACACTGATTTCTGTAGGACCCACTCTTGGACTTGGAAGGGCTGGCTCCAAGAGCTTGCACCTTAAAAGGATGGCTTTGGTATTTTAAGCACATTTTGATGGATCTTAATGATGGATTGTAACCCTCATGGATAAGAAGTGACCCCCCCAGTGGATTAGTTTTACTGCGAATTCGGTATGAGGAGATGGATGTGATCTGGGAGCCGCCGCGAGGGTGGTGGTGAGGACCGGGTTAGCTGGTGTAACCCGGGCGGGCAGCACGCACCCCCTGGCCCCAGGCCCACTCTCGGCAGATGGCGGCTGGGCACGTGGTGGGAGTCGTGTGTCTAGTGTCCACTGCTCGAGTTGCACTCCCACATGGCTCCCTGCTGGCCTGCCTGCAGGGTCTTCACCGCCTTTTACCCTGACCCCTTCAGAGTTTCTTTGTTGACACACAGTCCCTCTGTCCCAGGCCCCTTTGCTTATGTGGCCTCTTGGCTGTCGACGGGACCCAAGTCCCTCCTCCCGAGTTAGCTGGAATTTAGAGGCCATAAAGCCTAATGGTTCAGACCGTGAGCTTCTGGAATTGGGTAACAAGCTGGAGTCCTGTCTTCACTACTCATTAGCTGTGGGGCCCTGGGCAAGTCATTTCACCTCTCTGAGCTTTAGATAGAATTACTGCCTGTCCCCAGATTGGTGGGAGCGTCAGCACATGGAAGGCCCTCACTGCCTCACAGAGCAGACACGGGCCACCCCCTCCCCTGTGCTGGGCTGGTCCTGAGCCCTTGTGTGGGCTTGTCCTAAGGCCAAAGAGAGGCACTGGGGGGCTGGGGGGACCGGGGTTGGCGTGCCTCCCCCACTGGCACTGCACACTCCACGGAGTGGGCTTCTGTCCCCCTGGTTTGCATGGAACCCCAGGGTCTAGCAGGGGCTGGACACAATGCCAGTGGCAAGAAGTGTCCATGGGCCGAGTGAGCGAACGGCAAATGGCCAGAGACCTGGGGACAGTCGCGTCCTCTGAAGCTCTCTCCCTGGAGAGAAGGGTGGGGGGCTCCAATTCACCTCCTGGTGATACTCAAGGCAAATAAAGTGGGAGAGTCCAAGCCCATGGCCGAAAAGGGCGATTCCTTTTTGCAAAAAGATACCGGTTGAGACTGGGGAGCAGAGCGCAGGTTTCTGGGGGAGCCGGGGAATCAGCACGGTGGTGACAAGAATCCGATCTGCCTGGGCTGGTAGGGTCCGTGGGCCATCCACGCGGATCCATCCATCCATCCTCATCCCGCGGTGGCGGGGTGAGGGTAAGGAGCCAGGCCAGGCTGGGCTCACATACACGGTGGTCCCCCCTGCTTTCAGCACGCGCTCTGAGCTAGGCCTGTCTCCTCGGCCCCGGTGCCCCCCACTCTCCCGGCCATGCCTAGGGGAATCTGTGCCCTGCCCTCGTCTGTGCAGAGCACAGCCCATCTTCCGAAACACAGTGCTCGGGGAGCTCGCCTTGGACTCGGGGGTCACGCTCTTCCCATCCCCTCAAGTAGCTATCGCCTGGTGTGTAACCCTGGCTTCTGGCCCAGTGCAGGCACATAGTAGGCTTTCAGAAGGCCATGTGGACTGAACAAGTGAATGAATGAATGAATGAATGAATGAGTGCATCATGATCCCTTATTCTCCAGCTTCCAGTAAAACCGACTTGTGTCACTCAAGATTTGGGTCACGCAAACCTGTGCCCAAGCTGGACAGCAGCTGGCCACCACTCTTGGCTGGAGCACTTGGTGTGCGCCAGAAGCTAAGGCTTCAAAGGAAAGCCCTTGGCTGCTGGTGCTGCCCCCCTCCGAGCCCCCACGTTTGAACAGGAGTGACTCCCCAGGATTGTGGAGCACTGAGTGGCCCTTTGCAACATGCTTGCATAGTGCCTGGCACGGGGTCCATGCAGGTGTCACCAGCTGTGCTGTCCCGTGTCCCCAAGTGCAGAGGGACAGTGGGCTCTGGTGGTGCTTTGGGAGATAAAGAGAGGCTGATCTTCTTGGGCTGTGCTGTTAGCCAGTGTTTATATCTCTTGCTCACCTCTGTGGTGCCAGCAGGCCTTCAGAGGAGGAGGAGACAGGGTTGAACGCCCCCATTTCACAGATGAGGACATCAAGTCTCATAGCGGAAGAGCCTTGCCCTAGAGTCCAATGATCCCTTTACACAGAATAATTTGTTCACTCAAACAGTGCTTACTGTGCTCCCACGGTATCCCGGGCAACTCTGGGGGAGCTGGGATGGCAAGGCAAAGACTCCTCTCTTGCTCTCTGAGGCATCTGGCCATCCACCTGCAGCGCCCCCCACCCCCCGACCCCAGGCCCTGGCTTGTGCCCACAGCAGTAGGACAGAATTGCCAGGAAAGTCAGGAGGCCTTAGGAGGGGTCTCTGTGTTGGACTGAATAACGGCCCCCCAGTGATGGCCACTTCCTAAAACCCAGAACTTGAGAACAAGTGATCTTACGTGGCAGAGACCCTCAGATGTGATTAAGGACCTGGAGAAGGGGAGATGATCCTGGGTTATCTGGGTGGGCCCAATGTCATCACAAGGGTCCTTATAAGGGGAGGGAGGAGGATCAGAGGCAGGGAGACAAGCAGGTGGGGCACCGAGGCTGTGAAGAGGGAGGAAGGGGCCATAAACCCAGGCATGCAGGCCCCTGGGGAAGCTGGAAAAGACAGGAAATGGATTCTCTGCCTCTGGAAGGAACCAGCCCTGCTGATGCCTTGACTTTAGGACTTCTAGAATTGCACGATAAAAAATGTCTGTGCTTCACGTCACTAAGTTTATGAAAAGTTGTTATAGCGGCAAGAGGAAACGCATACAGACTCTCTGGAAAGACGATGTCTGAAACATAGCGTCACAGGGTGGGTTTCCCACCAGGGTTTTGGGGGGCTGGAGGAGCCAGGAGGCACGGGGGGATGTGGACTGCCACCAGCAGGGCTGAGTTGGCCCCTCTGGGACCACAAAGGGATGGCCATGCCCTGCCTTCCAGGCACCCCATCGGCTGCTAACAGGGGCAGAGCTCTGCCCCCAGCAGTCTCCCAACTCCCTGTGTCCCTCTGGTGACAATGACATGGTAGCTTTCTGCTAGAGGAGCAGAGGAACCACGGAGAACGAGGGGTTGGCCTGGAGCTGCTCCCTACCCCTTGCCAAGGCGTGAGGGCAGAGGGGCTAGTGGTGAGACCTGTGCTCCCTGGCCGTCAGCTTGCTGGGAAGGGGCTGGACCGTGATGGAATCAAGTGGCCCTGTGTGGGGAGAGGTGGGCTGGGGGGAGATGCCGCCGTCACGGGGACGGCCCGCGTCCCTCGTCTGCTCTGTCCATCAGCTGCACCTTTCCGCTTGACATCCGTCGCGAGCCTCCTGCTCACTCTCTGCCAGCGTTGTTCCTTCTCGGGCACATCACTGATCTTCTAATGGGATTGGTTATGTTTTAAGCCTATTGTGCCTTTGCTTCCTATTTCGGCGGGAAAATGGATTTGGGAGTCAAGGGTCCTGCCTTGGTCTCCTGGGTTGTCTTTTTCCAGCTTTGTGGCTTCAAGCAAACTTCTGAGTGTTGCCCTTGGCAGCCAGACACTGACCTTGTGATTACCGGGAGATTCTGTCTCCCCAGCTTGTTCTGAGTTAGGTCATGTTCACCCTGGTGTCCCATCGGCTCCTGAGAAGCACTGTCTAGGTGTCTAGGTGCAGGGAATGAGGCACGTGGGTGCATAAAGCTCTTAGCTCAGCGCCAGGCACACGCATCTGCCCCAGGCGGCTGACGGCAGGCCCCCTTCTCACTCTCTGCTCGGTCTTCCTCTCTCCTCCTAGCCCTCTCCTTCAGGCTGCTTCTTGACGGTCTAAATTTGGACCCTTTGTGGTGGACTTTTGAAATCATCTGCCCCCTAATTATCTTCAAAAAGCATCCTTGGAAGTGGCGCCTTTGATGTCCAGGAACACGGCGTCGGCGCCTTTCTTTCATATTCCACAACCCATGAGCCTCGCTTCTCTTCCCTGCCGTCCAGGATGCTTGGAGAAGCAGAGGCACTCAGGTCTGGGTGTGTTCCTGGAGGCATCTGGCCTCAGAACCTGGTGTTGATGAATGAATGATGAAGGAATGAATGCATGCATAATAAATCAACAGATGAATTGGAAAATGAAGAATGAGCTCTGGTCTTTTCATGTAGCTCATGATCTTGGAGAAGGCATGCCCGGTGGTCGGCAGTTTCTAACATGTGCTCCATGGATAAGCAATGCTGCCAAACATTCACAGGTGTTATCCAAAAAATACAAAAAGATGGGGGCTTCCTGTGCCAGAATAGTTTGGAAAATGCTGGTGTTCCACAAAATTAAACAGGTTTCTTCCTGGCAGGACTTCTCAGAGCCTTTACTATGCTAATATGCTTTGTAAATCTCCCCCCCCAACCCCCCCATCCCCGCCACCCCCTGCCCAGAATAGTGTAGATTATGCCGTTTTCTGCAACATGTGGACCGTGGAGTCTGCGTTTTGAGGAGGAGGTGAGGCAGAGGCTGGTGGGATAGCTTTTCCTGGGGGAGGCTGTTTCAAGGAGGAAGGTAAGCCTTCGGGTCAGGCAGAAGGAGCTACAACTGAGAGAGCAGAGGGCCCGCCCGCCAGGCAGCAGCTGCTCACTCAGCCCGAGGCCCAGAGCAAATCCAGGAGAGCAGGTGACATCCTGGTGGGCAGACTTTATGTCTTGCAGGAGTGAGGGAGGCCTTCGCTGTTGTCGGTCGACAATTGTCTGCCTCAGTTCAGAGCCAGCAAAGGATTCTGCTGGGCTTTATGTTTTCTTATCTTTTGCACCCGCTGAGCCCCTGCCATGGGCTGTGGCTCCCTCCAGAAAGTGCTCGGCAAGAGCTAATACATAAGGTCACTTGAAAACGAAGCTATTATTCCCTTCTTAAAGGTTAATGTGTTTTTTCCAAGGAGTGTGTGAGTGGAAATTTCAAGTATTCCACATTCTTCATTTAGCTGGGTAATGTCCTGAGCTACTCCAGAAAACAGAGCCCTTGAACAGCAAAAGAAGGGGCCCAGCAGGAGGAAGGAGGCCAGTGGGGGCGGCTGGCTGCCCCGGGGAGTGGGGGTGGCTCACCGCCCGCAGAGGGAGGTGAGACTGACCCACCTGTGGGCTCCGTGGTGGGAAAGGACAAAATGCTGCAGGGCATACCTTAGGGAGGGGGACCCGAGCCATTCAGTAATGGGGATGGGGGTGTCACGGGGCCCAGGTAGTAAATATTTGTGGCTTAGGGGGGCGGAAGGTCTCTGTTGCCCACTACTCAGCACTGTCGTCTCCAAAAAGCAGCTGTGGACAATATGTAAATGAACAGGAGCAACTGGGTGCCAATGAAACTTTTTTTTTAAGATTTTTTATTTATTTATTTGACAGACAGAGATCACAAGTAGGCAGAGAGGCAGGCAGAGAGAGAGGGGGAAGCAGGCTCCCCGCTGAGCAGAGAGCCTGATGTGGGGCTCGATCCCAGGACCCTGAGATCATGACCTGAGCTGAAGGCAGAGGCTTAACCCACTGAGCCACCCAGGTGCCCCCAATGAAACTTATTTACAAAAGTAAATGCAGGCCTTGGCCATTGGACCAGAGTTTGCCAAGCCTTTACAACAAAACAAAAAAGAATGTCCCAGGTTGGAGGTGGGGATCTCGTAGGGCTACTGCGGGAGGATGTGTTGAACTGGACAGGGGAGAAGGTGCCGGAAGAGCTCCAGTCCAGGTCTGAAATAGACCCATCTTAGGGCTGCTGGCCTGGCTCAGCTCTCCAGCCTCTGAGGGCCACTTCCTCTCCCACCTGTGGCGAGGGGGGATAGTAGATGTGGTATACACAGAGGAAGACATTGGATCCCTGACTCAGGAAGCATAGAGTGTCCTAAGGATGGTGGGGCAGACTATGCAGGAATGTCCAGGTCCCAAGGTAGCCAGGGGTCCCCAGAGGGAAGGATGGGCTGGAGATGAGGTCGAACCACTAGCCAGCCGGTGCAGTTATTAATCCCAGAAGTCAGCCTGGAGGAGGTAGATTTTGCATACTGCCCTGAATGCTGAAAGAAGAGAGGGGAGCCATCCCTGTAGCTCAAAGGGATGTGTGTACTCAGTGGAGGCTGGGGCTGGAGACTCTGGCTCTCATCCCTCCATCATACCCTCGGTGGAACCACTGGTGAGTCTCCTTCTTCTGCATTAACAGACTATAGCTGGGTGTGTGATCACCCAGAATAAAGACCACACTTTCCAAACTGCCTTGCAGCTACATATGGCCATGGGATAGATTCTGGCCCTTGTGATGTGAGGGGAAGTGTGCAAGCCATTTCCAAAATTGTGCTCTTAAAGGGAAGGGGCAGGCCCACTCCTTGCCTTTTTATTCCTTCCCATTTGCTGGGATGCAGAAGTAATGGCAGGAACAGGAGCAGCCACTTTGTGTCTTGAGATGGAAGGTGTGTGTATGTGACACACAGAGACAGGAGGTAGCAGAGTCCTGAATCTCTGATGGCTGTGGAGCAGCTCTATCAACCCTGGACTGTGACTCTAGACCTTTATGGGAGAGAGAAATGAATTTCTGTGTCAGTTAAACCACTACTCTCTCCGGTCCTTTTGTTATAACAGCTGAACCTGTAAGATCCCCCAAGGCAACTCCAAATAAACCACAATCTAATAAAAAATCACAGGTTTGTGATACAAATGAAGTTCCCAAGCTCCTTCCACTTGGAGGTTCTGGGGCCCCAGTGCTGCTGCTCTGACCTTCTCCAAGTGTCCACACAGCTTCCTCCTCTGACCACCTGCCCTCTTCCATCATTCCAGCCACTGGCTCTCTTCCTCTCAAAGGGTCTCAACTTGCATTTCCTGGTGGAGGGAGGACTGAAGGGTAAAGGGGGCGCTGCTGAGGCCAGCTAAGGCCAACAGAGGATCCTAGTCCTCAGCAGTCCCTAATCTTCATCTTGGCCTCCCCCACCCTGTGAAGGGGGCCACCCTCGAAGACCCAGGAGCCGTTGGGATTCCAGCCGGGGTGCCAGAATAAAAATCCAAAACCCAGTTCATCTGGCCTCTGCGGGTGGGGCCGCTTTTCCCAGTGATCTCAGCCTCCCCCATCCCAGCCCCGTTCCCATAAAATCACAGGAGTGTTGCCAGTTACAGGCGCGTCGGCTGAGGCCCCTCTGCATGTAATCAGCTATAATAACTTAATAGCCTTAAGTTCGGGAAGCTTCTTTTGAAGCTCATCATCTTTACCCTTGGTAGCCCGGTTAATCTTGAAAAGCCTTGTCTTGCCCTGACCATACCAATTATCTTCGGCAATCCTGCTCCCTGGGACCCACCCCCAGGAGCCTGCCTCACTGACAGGCACCATGCATGCTATGGGCTCCCCCCGTTCCCGCCAGCAACCCAGCACAGACTCCTGGGAGGAGACCAAGGGCCGAATACAAAAAGCTCGGCTCAAGCCATGCACATCCACACAGGGAGAGAACGCAAAGCAAGCACCCATCAGGTGCCGGCGATGGTTGGAGCAGGAGAAGGGACTGTGATCACGGAGAAAATATAATAGGCAGGACTTGGTGTTGGATTAAGTGCCCTATGCGGCTGGAAAATGAGGCTGCAGATAGAAAACACATGTGCAAACGTCTTCGTGGGTGACCTCCAAGCTCCCACCACTCCTGGTTCTCTGTCATAATTCAAGCTCCTGGGCCTGAAGATGATGGGTCGAGGCAGAGTTCCAGGATCTAGCAGCAGCCTTTCCAAGGCGGTCAGCACTTCCCTCCACGGACCCCAGCACGCCGACGTTGCTGCAGCAGGATGGAAGCCCGCGTTTCCATTTGGCCGGGCAAAAGCCCACCTCTGAGCTCATCTTCCCAAGAGCTTGGCCGGAGAAAGGGAGGGAAGGGAGGGCCCGTGATGGAGCAGGGCCACCGTTTCTGAAAGAGCTTGTGCTTGGGGATGCTGGGGGCAGGGGTCTTTTAAGTGCTTTAGGCAGGAACAACCAGCCTTCCTCCGTGGGTCCACCGGGCTCTCTACTGGTGTGCTCCTCCTTCCCTCATCTGTCAGCTACCCATTTACTATCAGTCAGGCTACAATCTTAAGTGACCACTTAGAAGCAGCTAAAATTTACCATATCCTGAATAAAACTTGTCGTTTCCCTCCAGAGTGGTAGGCAGCGCCGAAACAGGCTCCCAGTGATCCCGGTACTCACGCCGTAGCTCAGCCCCCTCCCCTTGAATGTGGGTGGGACCTTGTGACCTCCTGGTAATGCAAGGAAGGAGGCAGAAGTGATGGGAGGCCACTGCTGAGATTAGGTTAGAAGGTAGCCCATGTGAGCCCCTCACCTGCACACCTGCAGGGGGCTCCTGACCTCCTGGTCTCTACTCCGAAGGCCCTGTCCCTTCCTACCAGCTTTCTGCTTCTAACTGTCCAACAGTTCCCGTGGCCCTTGGGGAAAAGTCCAAAGTCTTTCCGCTCCCCTGACGCATTCACTCTGACCCCGAGGCCATCCTTCTGCACCATGCTCCTCTGTGCCCCTGTGCCTCGTGTTTGCAAGCTCTTGTGCCTGAACTCACGTCCTCTGGGTCTCAACTCTGTGTTCCCTTTTGGGTTTCTCTCTCACACATCCCTCTGTTTTATTGCTGTAATAGCACTTAGAATGTGTGAGATTATCTTAGTCACTTCTTTATATTGCCTGTCTACCTATTATCTATCTATTATCTATATATCCATCCATCTGTATTATCTATCATCCATTCATCCATCCATCCATCCATCCATCCATCCATCCACTCACCCATCCTCCATCCATTCATCCATCTATTCATCTGTATTATCTATCTATCTATCTATCTATCTATCTATCATCTATCATCTATCCATCCGTCCATTGATCTATATCATCTATCTATGTATAATTTCATCTGTCTCCCCCACCAGAATATCAGATTTTTAAAGTCACCATCCTTGTTTGTCATGTAGATTACTTTCCTGTGGTTGCAGTAACAAATTGCAACAAATGAGGTGGTTTAAAGTAACAGGAATCTATCCTCTCACAGTTCTGGGGGACAGAGGTGCAAAGTCAAAAGTTGGCACCTCGACATTGCCTCCAGAGGCAAGAGGGAAGGCTCCTTCCACCCTGTCCCAGCTCTGATGGTCCCAGGCATTCCTTGACTTGTAGTTACTTCATCCCACCCTGTGCCTTGGGCTTGGCACGGACTTCTCTGTGCCTCTCCTCTTCTGTCTCTTTTAAGGACACTTGTCATTGGGTTTAGGGCCCCCCAAGTAATCCAGAATGATCTCATCTCAAGATCCTTAACTTAATTATGTCTGTAAAGACCCTTTCTCTGAGTGAGGTGACAGTCATGGTTTGGGGACACATGTCTTTTAGAGGGACCACCGTTCAACACACAACATCTTATTCAACTGATATAGTTGACCCTTGAGCCTCTAGTAATTCCAGGCATATCTGGGAACATTCGGTAAATATTCACTGGATGGCTGGATGAATGAATGAAATCACCCATTAGTTTGCGGGTTCTCAAACATGAGCTCACATCAGCATCACCTGGAGGGCTTCTTAAAGCACAGGCGGTTGGGTCGCACCCAGAGTTTCTGACCCAGCAGGCCTAGGTAAGGCCTGGGAATTTGCATTGCTAATTTGTTTTTAGGTGATGCACCTGTTGCAGGGATCATGCTTTGAGCACCCTGCTTTAGGTCGTCTGTTCTTGCATTCAACCATGAGCAGGACCTGAGTTGTAATGAAGATTTTGTTTTCCCCTCAAAGGGCTTGTAGGCCTCCAGCATCCCCCAGCTGTCCCTGGCTCTTCCTTGTCAAGGAGAAAAAACGATCCGATTACTTAATTCTTCCCCAAAGAGCCTGGTACCTTATGTCCTCCGGGATAACTGCAATGGAAACAGCTCTCTGGAGAAGGCAGGGCAGGACCAAAGGTGGGAGCCTTCCCCAGCAGATGGAGCATTGCTGGGTATGGAAGGTTGGAGTCTTCTCAAATTTTCTCAAATCACACCCCCTGGGGCCATACCTAGGGGTTGTTACAGAGTTCAAGTGTGGTGCAAGATTCTGCCCAAAAGTAGGATGTCTGGTTTCTGGGCACATGTTCCCCAGAGGGAAAGAATATGTGAAAGGAACGTCTTGAAAATAATACTATGAAGATGGATTTCTTGCATTTCTTGCGGGTGGGACCTCCCGCTGGACACAGAAGGCTTGCCTGGGCCATTTCCCCGTGGATTCCAGTCCTCCACCCAGCAGGACCTGGGGCTATCTTCTTCTTTTCCTCCCCCCACCCCCTGCTTTTTTTTTAAAGCACTTTATTGAGGTATAATTCATACGTCATACAATTCATTCATTTTAAGTGTACAACCGATTATCAGAGCATTTTCATCATCTCAAAAAAAACCCCATAACCTTGAGCTTTCACACCCTTAGCCCCTGACCCCCACCTCCAGCCCCAAATAACCACTAAACTGCTTTTTGCCTTCTCTGTTCTTGACTCTCACGTGCATGGAAGCGTACATTATTTGTCTCTTGTGTCTGACGTCTTTCAGGTACCATAACGTTTTCGAGGTCCCTCCGTGGCATGGAGTGAATCAGTAGTTCATTCCTTTTCATGGCCAAATAATTAATATGCCACAGTCTGGACGAATCACTCTCTGTTTATCCATTATTCAGTTGATGGAAATCTGGGCTGCTTCTGGCTGTTGTGCATAATGCTCCTATAGACATTTGCATACAAGGTGCATACATTTTGTCTCCTGGATACCTAGGGCTGGAATTGCCGGGTCATATGGCAATCTTATGTTTAATCCTTTGGGAAATGGCTATATTGTTTTCCAAAGCAGCTGAACCATTTTAAATCACCCCAGCAGTGTATGAGGGTTCCTTTTATCCACATCCTTGCCGACACTGATTTTTGGACTTTCGGAGTCTAGCCATCTCCGTGGGTATAATGTGGTTTCATTGTCATTTTGATTTACATTTCCCTGACGACTGACGATGCTGAGCGTCTTTTTATGTGCGTATTGGCCATTTGTAGATCTTCCCCGGAAAAATGTCTATTCTGATCCTTTACTCATTTTAAATGTTGGGTTCTTTGTCTTTTTATCATTGAGCTATCATCATTCTTTATATATTCTGGATACTAGTCCTGTGTTCAATGTATGATTCACAGATATCTTCTCCCACTCTGTGTGTAGTCTTATCACTTTTTGATGGTGTCCTTTCAAGCACAAAATTTTTAGTTTTGAGAAGTCCAATTTAACTAGTTTTACTTTTGTTGCTCATACTTTCAGTGTCTTATCTAAGAATCCTTTGCCAAATCAAGGTCTTGAAGATTTGTTGCTATGTTTGCTTCTAAGAGTTTTATAGTTTTGCTCTTGCATTTAGATTGTTAGTCCATTCTGAATTAATTTTTGTAAACAGCATGAGGTAGGGATCCAACTCATTCTCTTGCATGTGGCTATCTGGTTGATTCGGGGCTAATTATTGAAAAGACTATTCTTTTCCCATTAGATAATTTTGTCAGAAGGAGGGGTGTGTGTATATGTTTTTTCATTCCTTTATTTTAAAAGGGAGAGGTGAGTAGTCAGTGAGTTTTTATCTAACTGCAATTATTTAACAAATTTACATAGGTAAAACCAGTCCGTTTTGCTGTTGTTCTTAAAGACTGATCTGTAAGTAAACTTTAAAGACCTATGGTTTTCTGGTCATTAGTACTTGGATGGGATTCTTGAGAGGTCCCTAAAATGCCAAAGAGCAGCATTTGAGACTTCCAAGGGGGAGGTGGGTAAAGACCTACTAAAAAAGTCACTGAGCAGACAGGGGTAGGTTCCTCCTCTCTCTCTTTCTCTTTTATAGCTGCATAATATTTTATTGGATTGCTACTAATTTTATGTTATTAGAAAATAATTCAGGAAATAACTATGTACATGCACCAGTTTTCAGACATGCAAGTCCTTCTATAGAACAAACTTCCAAGATTGGAGTTGCTAATTCCAAAACTATATTACAGATTTGTTGTTGGGTTGTCCCGTCCCATTCCATAAGGGGTTATGCCAAGTTATGGGCCCACGAGCAATGTATAAAAGTGCCTGTTTTTCCAAAGTTTAACCAACACAGTGAATTATTCACCTTTTGGCTTTTTGTCCATCTGCCAGGTGAAAATGATCAGTTCAATGTAGTTCTAACCTGTATTCCTTATGATATGACTGAGATTATACCTCTTTTTCATATATTTAAGACCAATTTATGTTTCCTTTTTGGTGAATTAGCCATTCATATCCTTTATCTATTTATTATTGTTTTGTTGTTGTTGTTGAAAGGTGCTTTATATTTTAGGGATGTTAGGTCCTTGTCTGCAATGTAAATTTCAAATATCTTTACCAATTTGTCACTTGCCTTTTGATGTTGCTTACAGCCTTCTTGGGTTTGATTCTCTGGTTGGTTTTGTCGTATCACACAGTGACTTTGATTATGCAGTTGAGCTTCGTCCTTCTTTTATGACTTCTGGATGTAGGAGTCGTCATCGGAGGGGTCTTTCTTTGCTTGCTTCTTGGAGGATCTCTTTTAAGGTCAAGCTTACTGAAGTATAATTTACTTAAAGTTCACCCTTTCTGTGCACCGTTCCATGAATTCTGATGAACACATACGGCCAAGTAACCACGGCTGCAGACAAGATCTAGAACAGTTCTGCAGCCCCTGCAAGGTTGCCTTCTGCCTCTTTGTATAGTCGAGCTCTCTCCCTGACCCCCAGCGCTGGACACCACCAGTCTGTTTCCTGCCCATACAGTTCTGCCTTTTCCAGTGCATCATATAAATGGAGTCATGCCATAGCCTTTTGAGTCTGGCTCCTCTCACTTAGCAGATCGCCTCTGATGTTCATCCGTGCTGTGCGTATGTCAGGAGTTTGTTCCTCTTTCTGGATGAGTAATGTTCCATTGCAGGGAGAGATCACAGCCTTGGGGGGGACATTTGGATTGTTTCCAGATTTAGCAATTGCAAATAAAGCTGCTATCAACATTCATTTGGTTTGGTTTTGTTTTTTGTGAGCATGGGTTTTCATTTCTCTTGGGTAAGTGCCTGTGAGTGGGATTGTTGGGTCATATGATTAATATGTGTTTAACTTCACAAGAAACTGCCACACTCTTTTCCAAAGTGGCTGTACCATTTTGCACTCCCGCCCACAATAGTGAGAGTTCTGCCTATTTTGGATCCTTGTGATCATGTGGTATTGTCAGATTTTAAAATGTTTCCTATTCTAACAGGTGTGTAGATGTATCTCGGTATGACTTTAATTTGGATTTCTCAAATAACTAATGATGTTAAGCATCTTTTCATGTGTTCATTGGCTGCCCATATAGCCTTCGTGAAATGCCAGTTCAAATCTTTTCCTCATTTTCTTGAGTTGTTTGGCTTTTTGGTTATTGTGTTGTGAGAGCCCTTCATATATTCTGGATATGAGTTATCAGATACATGCCCAGTGAGCATTTTCTCCCAACTGTGGTTTCTTGTGTGGATTGGCACATAACAAATTAACCCCACACTTGGTGATTCAAATGATAAACATTTTTTATTGCACACAGTTTCTGTGGGTCATGAATTCGAAAGCAGCTCAGCTGGGTGGTTCTGGCGTGAGCTCTCTCGCGAGGTTTCAGTTACGATGTCAGCCGTGGTGATATTGTCCGAAGGCTCAACCGGGGCTGGAGATCTGCCTTCAAGAGGGCACACTCACATGGAGCTGGTGGTCCCAGGGGCCTCTCCAGAGCACTTACCTGAGTGTCCTCAAAACACAGCTGCTGGTGTTCCCTGAAGAGCAACCCCAGAGAAGGCAAGACAGAAGGCGGAACGTCTTCTATGATAGCCTCAGAAAGTGCCATGTGGCCGTTTCCATGAAATCCAGTGGTGGTCTACACAGGTCTGCCCTACTCAGTAGAGGAGTAGATTGTATCAGGATATGAACGGATAGCAAGAGGCAGGAGTCCTTGGGGACTCCTTGGGGACCTGCAACCACACATGTATTTACATTCTTTTAGCCAACTGGGGGATCTGATCCTCCCTTCTGAGTTGCAGTTTCCTTATCTGAAAATGGGTATGACAAGCCTACTTTGAAAACACCTTGGAAAGCACTTGATGGGTCTGCCGACCTTCCTCCCACCTCAGCCCGTTCTCCTTGAAGGTTGTCATTCAGCTCCTGGAAGCTACACGGCAGCTTCCCCCATACCCTTGGACATTCATTCTCATGCATTTATTTACCTAAGAGCTACTACGAGCCCAAAGCTCTTCCAGAGGCTAGATGCTCGTGATCCAGCATTGGACAAAATAAAGGTCCCATCCTCGTGGAGCTCCTTATTGGGGGTGCGGGGGACCAAAGCCAACAGGGAATGAAAAGCGATTGGAATAGCATCTCTGACTCACTGGGTGCTGACGCTGTGATGGGTCTGTGTTTCATGTATTCCTACATCAATCCTAGAACAAAAGAACGATCACCTCCACTTTACAGATTTTATGAAGGTTCAGAAAGAGAAAGTGACTGAAGGTTCAGAAAGAGAAAGTGACTTGCTCAAGGCCATACATTTAGTCAAGAGGATTTGAGCCCAGTGCTGCCTGGCTTGGGGGACCTGGGGAAGGCAGTCAACTCCTAAAACACCTGAAGCACCTGTGAGAGTGTTTGGGAGGGGCTGGGGTGGGTGCTGGACCAGGGGAAGAGGGCGGGCTCATGAGTTCCAGTAACATCCAAAAGAAGCCCCTTGGCACAACCCTCCCCCTGCCCCACCATGTCTCAGCAGAGCTGCTGACCCCCAGTACCTGGTCCGTGATGAGCCAAGTTTCATGAGCAATTCCATTCCCTGCAAGATAAGACTGCCCATGAGATGCTTAATTAGATTCTTTCTAAACCTTGGGTTTCTTTGAAATGAAACAGCCAGAGGGCTGTGGGGTGTTGTGCATGCGTTCGCTTTCCTCTTCCCAGAAACAGGACCAATCTCCAAGGCCAGAATAAAAACACTTGCCCTCCAAAGGCATCTGGGCTGGCTCCAGCGCACGATCCCCAGCCCCTCCACGGCCCTCGGAAGCCCCCCTGCTCTGCAGGGCCATCTGGCCAATGTGGGTGGGAAACCGTCCTGGGGGGCAGGGTGGGCCGTTTCCCGCTAGGGAGATGCCAGGTGTTTGAGTCTGAGCCCAGATGGCCCCTGACTACCGGGAAGGCCTGCCTCAGGCCTGAGCTTGCACTGGGGTCCGGCCGGCCTCTTGGCCTCCCCGACTAGCCGCTCTCAGAGGGACAGCCCCAGGCAGGCTCTCTCTGAGCCTCAGTGCCAGCTAGCTGGGACCCTGGAGTATGAGTGTCCTGAGAGCGCGGGCCGCGCCCATGTTCCTCGTGTACCGGGGATGGCATGATGGCATGCAGCGGTGGGCTTCATGTGGATCCCCCACCGCCCCCGGTTTGGGTCCCTAGAGCACGAGTCACGGTAAGAATTACGATCATTCAGACACTTGTATCGCCTGGGGAAAGCGTTGCCAGGATGAAGGCAGGAGGCCCAGTTGAATCTCCATTTCAGACAAACAGAGAATCTCTTCACATAAGTATAGCCCATGAACTACTGGGGACATACTTATACTAAAAATTATCCAGTGCTCATCTGAAGTTCATGTTTAACTGAGTGTCCTGCCTATCCTTTGCTAAATCCTTACCTAGGGAAGGTATTGGCCATTTAGAGACCCGGTGTCAGATTCAGCGTTTGGGGCTAGCCTAGGAATCTGCACTTGGCTCCCATTTCCTGGACCTGCCCCAGCCAAGAGTGAATGTCAGAGCAGGCCTTCCCCTCACCTCTGTTAACACGGAGCCCCCTGCCCCCCAACACCGCAGGGCCAGCGTGGGACACTTGGGGTGGGCAGCACGGACAGGCAGCTCCGTGTCCTGGCGTAAAGCTCTGGACTGTGGTCAGGCGGTCCTGGCTTCAGATCCTGGCTCCTCGCCTCACTGTGTGACTTCGTGCAAGTCAGCCTCTCCTGCCTCCAGGTTTTTGTGGAGATGTCAGGTTGTCACAGGAATGGAGACCACGTGTGGAAAGTGCTGAGCCCAGCCCTGAAACATAACGATGATTGATAATGGGAGCGTAGTAATAATAACAATCCTCGCTAGTACCTACTGAGCATGCCCCTAGGCCTGGCATCATTACAGGTCCTCTGTTTACATTAGCTCAGAGGATCCTCATCCCAACCCGGCTTGCTGCAAGGCACGGTGTGTAGGGTTGCACAGTGGACGGTCTGAACATCTGTATGTGGCAGCCTAGGGATCCGCTCTGCGCCAATCCCATTTAACAAGTGGAGATCCCAAGGCCCGGAGAAGAGCCATATGCCGGCTCATGGCTACAGCCCTGGTGAGAACCACGCTGTCTGGCATGGAAAGGACTCTAAGGCCCCCACGGTTCTCCATGGCCCAAAAAGCTCAGGACCCTCTGGCTACTAGAATCAGTTGTGCTGCTCCCAAGTCCAGATGTAAGTGAGGAGGCAGGGATCACAGGTATGGAATAAATCCAGGAAAATGACCGTGAGAGTCAGAGGTGGGTCCCATGAACCAAACTCTTGGTCTGGCAGCTCTGGCCTGTGGCTGGTGGGGGGCAAAGAGACACCCGTCCGGGAGGGTTTGTCTTATAAGAGAAAGGGAGGCCCATGTGTGGCCACACTGGCAGGTTGCCTCCAGCCCCGGGTGTGGGTGTGAGGAGAGTGGGCTGGCCAGCCACCACCACCTGTGTGCTCTGAGAGGCTTGAGATGTGGGCACCCCCAACTTGCTGTGGCTGGGTGCGATCCAGGAAAATGGCCCATTGGGGCCCAGAAAGCCCTCATCCGCTCCGTGGCTCCCTCCCCAGGGGAGGGTGGGATGCTGACATCAGTCTGTCCTGGGTTGGGGTCCGGGCTTCCACCCAAAGCATTTCCTCCTGTGATAAGAGGAGGTTTAAAACCCACCTCCCAGGGCTGTTGTAGCTCTGAGAATGAAAACAGAATCTGGTAGAGAACTCGGTCCACTGCAAAGGGCTGCCTGAGAGGGGGATGGTGTTGACATCATCCTTCCTCTGAGATCCCCATGTTTTCCCTCTGGCCCTTTCTGGTCCATTCTCCACAATGACCTGGGGATGATTCAAAAACAGACCATAGCCCCCGTTACCGGTCTCTTTCGCTTCCTTGGGGCCTTTGCACATGCTGTTTCCTCTGCTTACAAGGCCCTCTCTTTCCTGAGCCCACTGACTATGCCTGTCCCCTCTATTTTAATTGCCAGTGGCACCCCACTCCTCTCCTTCGTGGAACTTGGAGCTGTGGCTCGAAGCTCACCTTAGAGCAATTATTTAATTCCCTTCCCCCTGGTCCACAAGCTCTGAGAGGACAGACGCCACGTTCCCTTTTGTTCATCATGATCTCCAGCACCTCACACCACATGGGTCCCTGAGTAGAAGGAGGCAGAAGGATGAAGGCCCAAGAACCCAGTGCTGAGCCCTACATTTCCCCTCTGCCCTCCGGGTCCCTTCCATAACCATCCAAAAGATTTGAAGTCTGAGGGGAAACCAAAGGAGGCCATTTGCTGCACAGGTCTTGCTAGTCTGTGGTGAAATGTTCTCTGTGGCTTTTCAGAGGCTGGCTAGTACCAAAGTAGACATGGTCCTCATCTCCTTCCTCTCCCTTCCCTGGCTGCAGCAGAGCCCTCTGCCCTGTGGATGTGCTGGGACCCAGCTTTGGTTTCCCCTGGCCCCCGGCTCGGGATGTTCAGGCCACACAGCAATCAGCCTGTCCCCGCAAGCAAGAGCGGCCCGGCTTGTGAGGACGGGTCGCCCGTTTGTGCTGGATGCATGGGAACCAGGGGCAGACTTGCTCAGTGGTGGCAAGGAAAGGGGACTCCTCGGGTTGCCACCTGCCCTCCCCGCCCTGCCACATTCTGTTCTGAACTCCCTTCCCGGGCCCAGAGGACACCAGCACGTACCGTCACTGGGGGGCAGAAGCGAAAGCCACAGGAAAAAAGCCCCCAGGTGCCCCCCTCCCCATCTCCCACACTTCCCAGTCCAGCCCCTGCCCGACGCTGGTTCCAATAAGGAAAATCCACACCTGATCGTGGCTTCAGTATGCTCTTTTCCAATGAAAGCAAGGGCCTGAGAGGGCAGAGGGGCCTCGGAGGGCAGCAGGAGGGGCATGGGATAGGGTGAGCCCCAGGCCTGCATTCTGGCCCAAAACCGATATGTTGCTTCTGCCCCCTTTCATTCTGGGAGTAGCATAATAAAATCACTTGATCCCACACCAGTTATGACCTCTCCCACCAGTGGGTTTGGGAGCTCTAGTGCCAGAACAGGAGGGCTTGGGAAGGACTTGGGGCGGAGGAGAAAGGAAGGGGGTGGGAGGATGGGTTTGTGAACTTTTAACCGACACCATCAGGGGAGAGTTGCTGAGTCTTGGACCATGCTTTCTGGTGTGTTCTGTTGGGAATTGCATTGTTTATCTGACTTGTCTGGAGCTCGTGGACTGTCCCGTGGACGATTTCATCTCCTGGATGGTGTTTCTCTGACTTCTGGGCCAACTTCAGCCTTTTTTTTTTTCTTTTTTAAAGATTTTATGTATTTATTTAACACAGAGACAGAGATCGCAAGTAGGCAGAGAAGCAGGCAGAGAGAGGAGGAAGCAGGGTCCCCGCTGAGCAGAGAGCCCGATGCGGGACTCGATCCCAGGACCCTGGGATCATGACCTGAGCCGAAGGCAGAGGCTTAACCCACTGAGCCACCCAGGCGCCCCCGACTTCAGCCTTTTAAAGGCCGATTTGACTCTCCAGAGTCCTTTGTGACCACAAACACATGCCATGGAGACCAAACCCAAGGATCCCAATCTGGCCAAGAGTCACATTTGTCCCTTCAAATGGTGAAGTGAAAGGGGAATTTATACCTCAGCCTCCTATACATTTGGTTGCTGTGAGTCCATCCCCAAAGATCAAGAATATTTGGGGTACTTGTGCAAACTTAAGATCTGTGCCTGAAAAGGTGATGTCCTCCTTTGGGAGCTCTTTTTGGATATCCAAACCCCCATCCCTAAGACTTCAGGGCCCAAGCCTGGGGCTTGATTTCAAAGTGAAGTCCATATTTATGTTTGTAACCAATAATGACTAGCCTTCCCACTAGCTCTGCCCACAGAGGCCGGATCTTCCAATGGTATCATGTAGCACAGTTGTTATCATCCCTTGCAAGTTTCAGATAGGGTAAGTGTCTCGCTGGAGGTCACACAGCCGCAGCTCCAGGAATCAGCCCTCAAGCTCAGGGGCTCTAAGGAGGCCTCAGGTAGCCCTTAGGCATACCATTGCCATCTGTCCATGACCCTGCTGTTCCCCTGGCCGGGCCACATTCATCTCTCGCCTGCTGTGTCTCACTGGCTTCCCAGCTGGTCTTGATCCTTCTGGTTGCTTGTCTCCCCAGCAGGCTTACGAGACCCCATCTCCTTGCCTGCTGCTCCCTGCACCTGAGCCACACCGCCTCCTCCGAGGTTCCTCCTTGGTGGTGTGAGCTTGCTCATCTTGAAAATGGGATGGGGGTAACAACCACGCAAGCCAAACGAATCCGCAACCTCATTCATTCGCCAAATGCCAGCTCTGTGTGTAGACACTGGGATTCAACACGGAGCGCGTCCGCAAAGCCCCTGTCCTCTCAGAGCAGACGTCTAAGTGCAAGCGGCTGACACTAGCCAGTAAACAAACACTTCCCCATAATCCACAAATGCTGGTGCACCCCAGAAAATGGGAGGGGAGAGGACAGAGAGAGACACTCTGGTCAGGGAAGCCTCTCTGCAGCGATGACGTTGGAGCAGAACGTAAACATAGCTGGGAAGAGAGCATTCCAGAGGCTGGAACAGCCAGTGCAAAGGCCCCGGGGTGCACAGGGCATTGAAGGGATAGCAAAGGGCTGGGGCAGCTGGAGGAAGAGTGGGGAACAAGAGGGAGGAGAACTGAAATGACATGGTGCGTGACCCACGCACAATACAGTCTTGGGCACAGAGCAGTCACTTGCCAACTGCTGGCCTTTGGAATCGGGCATTGTACCCCTCATCCCAGAAGAGCTTTCTGGAGGGACACCCAGCCAGGGTCCCGTGAGGGTTTGGCATGATCCCCTACCTCTCTGTCTGTCCCTGCCTTCGCCCACGTGGTCGTCCCCCACGCTTCGGCACCCGGTCCTACGTGGCAGGGGTGAGGCGGCCATCTGGTGCTTCCTGCCCTCCCTCTCCTCGGCCTGCTCCAGCTGGTGGAAGCCGGACCACACCTGGCATCTGGGTCACACGTGTGGGCCCAGGGCAGCGGGGTCACTGTTGGATGGCTCTGCGGGACCCGGCTTCCTGTCTGAGAGGCCCCGGGCTGCACAATACCCCATTGTTCCGCGGCCGCTCCAAGGAGCTTCCTCAGGACGTGGAGGCCCAGGCCGGAGGTGCCAGCTATTTCGGGTGCCGGGTGAAGGCCTGGGCTTGCTGGCTGTGAGCATTTTTCTCAGGAGAAAGGTCAGCGGGCCCAGCCCGGGAGGTAAATCAGTCCCACTTGGCTCGGTTTCCCACGGCGTCCCCGACTTCCTCTCTGGAGGAGGGAGGGGGCCTGGCGTCCGAGTGGCCAGCCTGGGGCCCAGCGGGCAGCGGCCTTTTCCTCCCTCGGGGGCCACCCTGGGGCCTGGCTCGGGTCAGGGACCCCTGGGGTGACTCCCTGCTTGGGAAGGCGCGTGCAAATGCACGCTGCTCTTCAGTCTCAGGGAGGTGGTGGGGCCCCGGTCAGGCGATCCTGGTGTGTGCTTGTCATCTCTGTGCCACCGTGTCCCTGCAGGAATGCGGGTCACCGGACTGACTGCAGCCTTGTCGCTGGCATGAGACAGCTCAGCTGGACGCTGGCTCCAGCCAATGACCCCGGAGCAGGACTCGCACCTCCTCGAGACTTAGGCTCCCTGCGAAGAGAGCACAGGGGTCACACCGGCCGTGGAGTTGTCCTGGGTCCCCGTGTCCCCTGAGGCAGAGCGCGGCATCACCCCCGGGGCCGGATCTGGCTCCTGGAGGTGAGGCGAAGCTTTTGCTCTCTAGGTTTTGTACCTAGATGCGCAGAGACATTAAAGATGCACAGTTCGTCGATGGCACTAAAACTTCTTGGGAGGGGCAGTTGGGGAAAATCATCGAAAGATGCTCACAAGATGCCGGATGTGGAGAGTGCGGGGGTGCCCCTGCCCCCGGCATGTAGTACGTGCTCAGGAAACGCTAGCTGCTTCCTGATGACTGTTGTTGGCAGCAGGTGTGCCCGAGGGACCCTGAAGAGCCTGGGCTGAGCCACGCTGCTGGGGAGGTCGATCCTGCCTCTCTCACTTCCCCACTGTGTGACCTTAGGCAAGTCGCTTCGCTTTTCTGGGCCTGGGTCTTTGGAGCACTGTCACGTGGTTCTTGTTTAGATTCTGCGAGTCGACCTGCGTAGCTTTGTAAGGGCTCCACAACGTGAGCCGCTGCCCTTTGTTATCGACATTGTTATTGTTATAGGCTCAGAGACCTGGGCCAAACATCCTAAGTGGGGGGCAACTGTAAGAGATGGGAGGTTTCGAGGTGAGCCCTCCAAGGACTCGTTTCGCTGGGCTTCTGATCTAGTTCTAGCATCAATCACCAGGGCCTGTCCTTGGCACTGGGCGAAGGGGTGCTGGCAGCAATCACCCAGTAGCCCACTCTGATGTGACATAAGGGGAAGCCTTTGCACACTGGGGCACGTCCCTGGTGACCACAGCGATCCAGGAAACAGCTCTGTCTGAATGCGGGCCTCAGAGCAAGGTGTCCGTGGTGCATGACCAGCAATCACATGCAGGAGCTGGGGTCCCTGTCTATAGCCTTCTGGCCACTGTACCCGTCTGCCTCCTTCCCCTCTGCACTCCTTGGCCTAGTTAAGGCAGGGAGGGAGGGGTTTATACCATTCACATGACTCCCCAGGCAAAAGCCCCTCACTCTCCTGATCAGGACCCTCCATGCTTGGTAAAGACTCCCTGTCTTGGGACAGGAAGGTCTCCCCAGTCCCCGTGTGGTCCAGCCTGTTGCCTTCCTCTCCTACCTCTCCTACGACCCTCCTCCCTGAGTGGGTTCCAGCACACCAGCCACCTGCCTGGCCTGCCTCGGGGCCTTTGCACATGCTATTCCACTGCCTGGAACCTTCTCCCCAGGTCTCTGTTCTTCTCAGTCTCCAAGGCACAGCTCACCTGTCGCTTCCCAGACCTGGTCCAGGGTCGGGCCCAGGAGATCCTCAGCACCTGGTGTGGTGGGCAGGAGGCCCAGCCAGGGTCTTTCGCTGCTCTCACCCCCACTTTACAGATATGGACCCTGAGAGTGGGAACTCCTCACAGATGCCATAGCCCAGGAAAGCTCCCAGAACCCCCACCCAGGACCCAGGAAAGCGTGGGCTAGAAGGGAGGCTTGGAGAGGCAAGAATGGGGTCTCAGACCCAGCTTTCCCATTTCTCTGGAAGAAGCATTTTCTTTAAAATCTCCCTGTTGCCTCTCCACCAGTCAGCAGGGGTGCAGAGGGACCCAGAATTCAATGAGGCAGAAAGAACTGGGCAAACAGGACAGGTGGCACTCATCAAAGCTGACGCTCAGACAAGGCCTAGGAGGCCCCCGGCTTTGTCAGCTTACAGCGCGTCCTTGGAGACTTCCTTCCTCCTGGGCCCCAAGCAGATGGGCCTCTTGGAAGGATGGCCGCCCGCCAGCACCCTCCCCTTGCCCGGGAGCCAGGGAGGGACACGCGTGGGCCACAGAGATGGCCCGTGGGGGCTCCCACTCAGAGGCCTCCTGATGGAGGTATCAAGAAGGAAAGTGGGGTCATCCGTGTTTTCTGGCTGTCTCCCGCCAGCATGGGAATGATAAGCTTGAACTGGGCAGTGACTTAAACATCTATGGGCCTCAGATTCCCCATCTTTAAAGGCCAAGGAAGGGCCCAGGGGCCAGGCTCTGGCCCAGCCGTGTCTCACCCCTGAGCCTGGGTAGGGTGCTCAGGGGTGAGAAAGGGGGGAAGAGAGCCAACCTTTCTGAACCTTGGGTCCTCCTTCTGATCCCCCTGTGAGTGTGGACTGGGCACCCTCTAGCCTCCCGCCCCCGTGGTAATGCAGCCACCATGCTGACCTCAGGCCGTGGCTCCCTTCGGCTTTGCAACAGCCCCATAAGCCAGGCAGTGTCGTTGGCTCTCATCTCACAGATGTGGACACAGAGGCTCGGCCAGCATTGGGGATGCCCTCGAGCTGTCCCGGGCAGAAAAGGCAGGGGGGATTCGCTCCCATGGTGGACCTCTTACTCTCTTGCTTGGACTATCCAGGGGGCTGGAAAGGACCACTCCCACCTCCCTCTTGCCTTGCTTTCCTCCACACCCCCGCCGTGCATGCGTCTGTGCTCCCAAGAGTACCCCTCTCCTCCCTTCCCCCCTCCCCTGTAGTAATTAGACAACCTAGACAACTAACAGTTTTCGGGGACCAGCCCCAAAGCTCCCTGAGGGGCAGAGGACGTGGGCAAAAGTCGTGCCCCGTGCGGTTCCCGCACCTGTGGCCTGGACAATGGACAAGGGGCAGTGCCCTGCAGATGGGCATGGGGGTGTGCTGCCACAGAGCTTCATTCCTGCAGGAAGCCCCAGGGCCCGGGGCTCGTTTGCTCTGGCAGCTGGTGAATAGTCCTGCAGAGACAACACGTTCTCTACTTCCTTGGGGAGGGCATCTTGTCTTTTTTCAGTCGTTCCCTTGTGCCAATGATGCCAATTCTTTCCATGGGGCCATCTGCCAAGGTCAATGTTTGTGTTGTTCTAAAAACTTACATTATATCACTGTGGGAACCTGTATGGACAGAAACCGTGCCCCATCAACCCCCCCACCCCCGGCTTTTAAGGAGGGCACTGGGTGGGAGGCGGAGGGAAAGGCTTTTTTCCATTTTTCTGCTAATGCTTTAACATGAGACGCCTCTGGCTTCCCAAAGCTCCAAACAGATGAAGTTGTATTAATTATATTCAGGGTTTCCTTTCTCCTTCTGACCCTCGGAGGATAAGACAGTCGCTGGTCATTTCCTAGAAAAAAAAAAAAACAAACAAAAACAAATACAAAGGAAAAAGGAAAAGAGACAAAGGGGGTGGTAGGTGGGGGCTTCCTGGAGGAGAGACCCCACTGTTCTCAGGAAGAAAGTGAAATATGCAATCAGGAAAGAGAAGGGGGAAAACAAGTCTTGGCCTGAAGCCTGCTATGCTTTTGTCTGAGCCATAGGCTGCAGCTCGGCCGAGGGGGTGATCTCGATCCAAGAGGACCAAACTGAATATGGCCTGGGCCTCAGGACCTCTCCTGTTGTGTAGCGGCCCCGCCACCTCCGTCAATCATGCGGCCCGCCACTGACATTGGGGTCCCCAAATTAGATGCTGTGTCCCTGGGCCCACTTCAGTGTGGAGCGAGCCAGATGCAAGGCCCCAGAGCACGGAGGTATGATGCCACGGCTGGCCTGGCACTCCTGGGGCTCGGGAGCCAGAGTCTGCAATGGTATGGCCACTGGGTTCATTTAGGATAGTTAGGCAAGAGCAGCTGAGAATGGGCCCTGGAGCTCCGCTCCAGACCACCCAGGCCTCTCAGCCACTCCTCCAGGGAGAACTCCATGATCGGGGCCCCTCTCAGCACTTGCCTTGGCCAGACAGAAACCTTGCTCCTTGCCTCTCGTCCTTCTGCTGTCACTCCCTCCGTGCTAGAATGTCGGGGGTCCAGCAGAAACGGGGACACATGGCTTTTTGTCCTGGAGTGCCCGGTCTCGAGGGCACAAGGCCCTCCCAGGTGCTCAGAGCTACAAGAAAGTAGGGCGTGCCGTGGGGGACAGAGAGCAGGGAGACTCACCAGGATCTGGGGGACCGGGAAGGCCTCCCTGCAGTTAGAGGAGGGACAGGCAGCATGAGCGGCAGGAGGGGGCTGTGCTTTGGGAGGAGGGCACAAGGAGGCCATGGCCTGCCGTGGAGGGGGGCGAGGAGTGGAGCTCTGTTCTGCCAGCCAGGCTGACCCGGGAAGGGCCTCGGGGATCCATCCTTGACTCCTGCAGACCCACACACGTGCACACACACACAGACGCACGCATGCACTGGAACATCTGAGCCCACAGGGAAAGGGCATGACCCCTCGCAGCCCCAGCCCAGCAGCCTGTGCACAGAGGCCCCCCCAGGGGCTCCCGGGTCACCCGTGAGGTTGCCTGTCCTTCCAGCCCCCTCTGCCCCCGTGCCCGCCAGGCATCTGCACTCCGCTCACACACTCGCCAGCTTGCACACGCTCCTGCACGACTGGCCCCGGCCTCCTCGTTCTCGTCCCCCACCCCTGCCAGGGGACGGCGTTGTGGGCTTCTCACCTCCCACCTGTCCGACCCTGCAGGCAGCAAGGTGACTCCCCATGTTGTGTTGGCCCCTGTGGCCCTTCAGCACCCTCCACCTGGAGGCTCAGTGAGAAGTGGGCGGGCTCGCCTTGCTGCAAGGGCAAGGGACACCCTCAAAGCCACCAGGCTCATAAACAGTGGGGCGGGGATGGGGGGGCGCGTTTTTTGTTGGAGGGGAGGTTCCACGACTCGCTGCCATTTCCTAGCTGTGCATCTTTGGGCAAATGACTTAACCTTTCTGAGCCTCCATTTACTCACCTGTGAAAATAGGGCTAACGGCTATCCCTGCCTTGTGGAGTCACAGTGGCGGTGTGGAGATTAATATGTGGAAAGTGCCTGCAGCAATGGCCAGTGGCACGAGGAAGGTCCTTATTCGTCTTTGCATCCCCCTCTGGCCCTGGGTCCCTGTTGCTCCGTGTCTACCTGCAGGAGGCCCATCCCGGAGCCCACAGGTTAGCTTGAGTGTGTGTTGAAATGGGAGATACAGACACACCCACCTCCAGGTGAGTGTGCATGCCTCAGCTGTCACTGTGCCCTCTGGGTGCTGGGCACTGGCTTTGCACACCTCTCCTCATGGGGGCCTCACGACAGCCACCCCCGTATCCCAGATTAGGAAATGGAGCATCTCAGAGCCGACGCATGGTCGCGGAGCGACCCCTACCCCCACCCCAGCCGCCCCAGCCCCCAGCTGGGGCTGCTTTCCAGGTTGTCATGGACACGGCATACGTGCCTGCTGGACTCCAAGAAAGCAGCAGACCTGACTCCCTCCCTGGGATACCCCCGCCTGCAGGATGCAGGCTGTTCCTACACCCCGCGGGCCAAAGACACCTCCAGGGCCGGGTTCGAGGGCTGTGTTGGCTGGCAGGGCAGGAAATGGTAATCAGGGGTTGTCCGCACGCTCTTCCTCCTTGTAATGCATTTCCTCCGACAGAGAATAGCAAGGCAAGGCGGGCAGAGGGCTCCCGGGGGCGCCAGGGCCCAGCTGTGACCCATTTTTAGAGGGGCTGGCATAAAATGATTTCTGTTTCCAGTGGGATGACGGGGGCAAGAGGGACAGAGTGAAACACCCTGCTCGGAGCTGGGGATGCCCTGTGGCTGGTGCCGATGGGGCCCGGGGCCAGGGCAGGGGCCCCGGGGAATGCTGGTCTTAGAGGCACCAGACTATTTTGCAGAACAGCTATGCTGTTCTGCATGCCCACCAGCAACAGAGCAGGGTTCCTGTTTCTTGCGTCCTCGCCAGCACTGGTTAGTCCCTGGCTCTTGGATTCTAGCCGTCCTGGAGGGTGCGATGTGGTACCTCGCTGTGGTCTGATTTGAATTTATCCACCGCTTTTCACTTAGTGCCTTTCCTCCTCTACCGGATGCATGCAGTGGCCCTCCTTCCCCTGCTCCTCTGGTCCCCTCTCCCTGCGTGAGCTTCCCGGAGCCCCTACCATGTGGGACTCCACAGGGTTGAGCGGAATGTTCGAGCACGGAAGACCATGTCTCCTCATTCCTTGCTCACAGTCAAAGGACCGGTCTGGACCGAGCACCTGCCATGAACCTGGCCCTGCCTTGGGAGGTCGGGGTGAAGGGGCGGGCTGGGGTCCGGCTCTAGGACGGTGCCGCTGGTGCTGGGCCAGGCACCTGTTTCCGGGAGTCCTGTCCTTGAGGAGGCCCTGAAGGATAAGAAAGGTTTTGTAGAAAGAGAGGGAGGGATAAGAGCCTCCATTTTTCCTTCCCTCCTTTGACAACTATTTGCTGATCGCTGGTGGTGTGCTGGGCACTGTGAGTATCAGGTGGGGCTAGAACTGGTCTTCCCGCCCCGGGGGAGGTGGGAGCTGGCCAGGGCAAGCTTGTTTTCGCCTTTGATGGGATCCCTCCAGCTGGGTGAGCAGTCCCGCAATTACAGCCCAGGATGGGATCCCTCCAGTCCCGCAAT
>ML098665.1:1989-52140 GCA_003697995.1 Taxidea taxus jeffersonii
TCTCTGCCTGCCTCTGCCTACTTGTGATCTCTGCCTGTCAAATAAATTAAAAAAAAAAAAAAAGAATTTAAATCAGGGGGCAATTAAAGAGATGCCCTCTGACCCAGCATTTCTACCCCCAGAAATGTATCCTACAGAAATATTCCCACAAATTCACCACAAAAGAATGTGTTCTCAAATGCTCATTGCAGTGGTGCCTAACAGCCATGAAAACAGGTAAGTTAGAGTGACATGCAAATATGTGGGACAACTGCTCAAAATATATTAAAAGACAGCAAGCAGAATTATAGATAATATCATTAGTATATGTATGGAGGAAAAATGACAGAGGAACATACATTAAAATCTCAAAAGTGATTATCTTTGTGAGGTAGAACTGGGGGAATTTCCACTATCCAATTCATTGTATATTTCTATAATAAATTTTGATTAATCTTATGTTACGTCTAGACTCAAAAAATTTTAAGATAAATATTTGTGTGCCTCTTGCCATCCTTTCCTCTTCACTTTGGAAGCAGCTAGGGCTCCACCTGTGTTACTACCTCTAGTAATATCAAAGGTAGCGTATCAGTTCTAGAAGTTTGCTCTCTTATAGAATAACAGAATAGTGTTTAGACAAGACACTTTCAAAAAAAGATTGATTTTTCTTTTCATGGGCAGAAAATAAGGTTTATTGAGTTATAGCAAACTGATAGTCCAAAGCTCCCAAGGAGGGAGGGGACCCAAAGGGATTGGCCAATTTATTTGAGAGAGAATGCGAGCATCTCCACACTGAGTGCGGAGCCCAATGTGGGACTCGATCTCAGGACCCTGAGATATGACCTGAGCTGAAATCAAGAGTCAAACACTTAAGCACCTGAGCCACACAGGTACCCCTAAAAAGGACATTTAAAAATCACTTACAACATCCCCAGTAATTGGTATTATAGTCTGTTAGCTGATTAAATACCTGCAGGGACCAAGGAAATCACTACCTTCTGAAGCAGCCCTTGATGTCTTCTAGCTTTGGTGTGACATTCCTAATGAGGGCATTCAGGAATGGTAACTGATCTAGATATCAATATCCACAGCATGTCAGGCTAAGCAGATGGAATCGTTATCACATCCAAAAAAACTAACATTGTTACTGATTACCTAACATGCAACTATCATTCAAATTTTCCCATTTGTCCCCAAAATGTCCCTTACAGTTTTTTGTTTTTTGTTTTTTTTAAGTCCAGAATCCAATCAAGGGTTACATGTGGCATTTGGTTGTCATAGCCCCGGTCTTCTTTAATTTAGATTGGTCCCCAATATATTTTGCTTTATTTTGTTTTGTTTGTCTTTCACGACATTGACATTTCAGAAGATCGCAGGCCAGCTGTTTTACAGTATGTCCCACAATCTGGATTCGCCTGATTATTTCCTCATGATTAGATTTAGGTTAAACATTTCTGGCAAGAATTCTGCATCAGTGATTATACTTCTCATTGCCTCAGGTTGTCTGGGTATATTGTTATCTTTTTCTTTGTGTTACCACTACGGACACTAAGCAAGGATCAACCAATAAATAAAATATTTAAACCAATAAATAAATATAATGTTAAAAACAGTTACTATGAGCATCAGTTATACCAGGCATAGTACCAGACATTTAAAACATACTATCTCATTTAAACCTCATAAAATCTTGCAAAAAAACTAAAATTCAAAGAAGTTAAATAACTTGCCCAAGGACACACATATAGTGATAGAAAAATATGTTCATGTGAACTCTCTCTCTCATACACACACACACTTTAAAATATAATCCCAGGGATCAGGTGCTTCATGAGGATCCTCCAGGAACAAGTAAGAACTGTGACCTTAGACACATATTGAAGAGACCCATCTAATTTTCAGTGATTGGATTACTATGAAGAAGGAACTGAAAATAAATTATCTATGGTCTATACAAAATTCTTCCATACTTGGAAGTGTTCTTTTTTGGAGATGGGTCACATTTCCACCACAGCCAAGAAAATAGGGCATTGGTTCCATAAATTATTATAACATTCTGGTGTTTTGTTCATCTTTTTTTTTTTAACTATTCTGCAACAAAATGAGAAAAATAAAGACAAAGTAGAGAATTTTCATAAAGCTCAATATGTTGTTAATTTTAAAAGTATTGTCTCCTTCAACTTGTTAGTAAATGTCCTTTATGTTATGAGATAAAAGTGAAAGGGTCATTTTTAAAAAATCTATCTCTACTATAGAAAAATAACCATTGTCAAAATAGCTCAGGCAATTTTACCTTATTTTTGGAATTTTGCTTACCTAGACAATTCAAAAGTGTGAGATCCACTGATTTAAGGAACTCTACAATTTTAAAATAATTTTTTGAGAAACTAACTTGAATAAAGGAAGTTCAGCCCAAAAAGAAACCAGATCTGAAATATTTCTGAATTTCCCTACAAGTCATCTATATAACACCTCAAAGAGTGCAGGTCTCAGCAATACATTTTAATGAATTTGTTAAAAGCCTTTCACATTTGACACTTGCATTACTAAATGCCCTCTTCCAGTGCATTGATACTTCCTTTGAATGGACACTCAGTGACTTAAGTTAATATATTCAATCAACAAATATTTGGAGTCCCTAATCTTTTTTTTTTTTAAGATTTTATTTATCTTAAAGAAAGAGAGAAAGAGAGCACACCCAGGGGAGTAGCAGACTCTCCAATGAGCAGGGACCCCAGTGTGGGACTTGATCCCAGGGCCCTGGGATCATGACCTGAGCAGAAGGCAGACGCTTAACTGACTGAGCCACCTAGGTGCCCCATACATACTTCATATAAGTTGTATAAGATGTCTGTCTGGAACTTCAAACTCAACATGCCGCCTAAAAATCCCTCCTTCTTGCACAAACAAAAATCTGGTCTCTTCTCCAGTGTTCTCTTTTGCATTCCCAGTTGCTCAAGGAAAAACTCAAGTCATCTTTACTCCCCCCTTCTCCCTATCCCCACGTCCAATCAATCAGTAATCTTATCAATTATATTCTTCAAGTTTAGCATCTCTCTAATCTCTTTCCTTCTCTCCAAGCCCTCTGCCACCACCCTAGATCCAAGCCACCATTATTCCTCACATAGACTACAAGAATTACTTGCTACTTGTCCTCCACACATTGACTTTGGCCAATCCTCTCCTCCAATCTCTTCCTCACTTAAAAGCCAAGATGATGTTTTTCATATCATTCAAAGCTCTTTATTAGGTTCCTATTGCTCTTGGGATAAAGACCAATTCACATGAGGCTCAGAAAACTGCCCACTCTCTAGACTCTGCTCACCTCTCCAGCCCAGTCTGGTCTGCTCTGCTCCCCCAGCTCTGCTCCCCCAGCTCTGCTCCCATATACTGACTGACTTCCTTTCAAATCCTCATATTTGCTACTCTTCTCTTTGTACTTTGAACATGCAGTTTCCCTTGTCAGAAATCGTCTTTGTCTCCCTGCAAGCACCTCTCATTTCTAACCTAAATTACTTCCACTCACTCTTCAAGTTTCTTGAAGTGCCATCTCCCACAGGAAACCTTTCTTGATTTCCTAAGATCAGGTGAAGCACCAGTGAGGCAATCCTATTCCCCCATATAGTACATCCCCTTTTGATAGTAACATTCATCACACTATGATTACTTGTCCAATGATTGTCTCTCTATTAGAATAGAAACTCCATGAGGGCTAGGGAAGCTTCTCTTTCTCCTCTTTTTTTAAAAGATTTTATTTATTTATTTAGAGAGAGAGTACACATGTGCATGAACAAGCAGAAGGAGGGGCAGTGGGAGAAGGAGAAAGAATATCAAGCAGGCTCTACACTGAGGGTAGATCCATCTCACAACTCTGAGATCATGACCTGAGCCAACATCAAGAGTCAGACATTTAACCGACTGAGCCACCCCGTCACCCTGGGAAGCTTCTCTTCCCACTGATGTATCCATAGTTCTTAAAACATAGTAGCTGCTCAATTAATATTTGTCATCAGGTTTATATGCTGGGAGCAAACTGTAGCAGGTTATGCCATGAGGCCAAATTACCAAGAGACAAGGATCATTATCCATTTGCAAATATGTAAACAGAGGCAGGAAAGAAATGCATAGTTATTCAAGGTCACAGACATAGTGATGGGGACAAATCTAACCCATCATTCAGCTCATTTGTCCCCCCAGAACACTAAACAGCGTGGGCAGGGGACAGAGCATTTTAGAATAAGAAAATTAGGAATGAGAAGGCGGTGAGAGAGGCTTCAGAAGACAACTTCTCAATCTGCCTGTCACACTAGTTACCTCCATACCAAAAAGAGACTCTTTATGCCTGGAAAAGCATTAAATAAGTTAAACATAACCACCACCACACCTTTCTCCTTTAGAGAACAAATAAAATTTTTTTCAGCCACAAAGAAGATATCACAGGAGGGAACACTGTTGCCACTACAAGTGTCTTCAACAAAAGCAAATAGGCAGTTTGGCCACCCGGATTGCTCCTCAGCAATCAACACTTACTGGAGCAGAAATCAGGGAAAGAAAAAGTATTAAATGAGGAAGAAGCCCTTCAAAGTCTTCTTTTTCTTTAGGAATTAAGAGAACAGTTCATGTAAGGCACTTGCTTTTTTTGAGTTTTTACGTATTTAAGTAATCTCTATATACCCAACGTGGGGCTCAAACTCACAACCCCAAGAATCACATGCTCTTTCTCCTGAACCAGCTAGGTGCCCCTCAAAGAAAGCATTTTAAAACATTGCTAACACAGGGCACTTGGGTGGCTCAGAGGTTTAAGCCTCTGCCTTCAGCTCAGGTCATGATCTCAGGGTCCTGGGATCAAGCCACACATCGGGCTCTCTGTTCAGTGGGGAGCCTGCTTCCCCCCCCCCCTGCCTGCCTCTCTACCTATTTGTGATCTCTCTGTGTCAAATAAATAAGTAAAATCTTAAAAAAAAATTGCTAATGCACTGGCAGTTCTTTTTTTTAAGCACTTATTAAAATTTTATTTATTTTTTAAATTTCTTTTCAGTGTTCCAGAGTTCATTGTGTATGCACCACACCCAGTGCTCCATGCAATACGTGGTGCCCTCCATAACACCCACCACCAGGCTCACCCAACCTCCCACCCCTGCTCCCCTCCAAAACCCTCAGTTAGTTCCTCAGAGTCCACAGTCTCTCATGGTTCATCTCCCCCTCCGATTTCCCCCAACTCCCTTCACTCCACCTCCCCATGTCCTCCGTGTTATTCCTTATGCTCCACAAGTAAGCAAAACCATATAATTGATTCTCTCTGCTTGACTTATTTCTGTTCTTAATACAGGTACCAATGAAAACTACAGTGACTTGGGCTGAACTGCAACACTGCATTGCCCACAAGCTGCTGAGGCCAAATTATGTCTGTTACAGAAGCCACAAAGCAGGCCAAAGGGTCAGGCTTGTTGCTGCTCATCCTGCCTAGCACCCACTGCAAGAAAAAAAGAAGTCAAAGCTTCTAAGAGGACTCTCTGGAATAAATACTCACACAGTCTACCTTTACGCTGGAGTTTCTGGGTGAGGTAGAGAAGGGATGGGGAAGGTATTCAGAGATTGGAAAAAGACTTAAAGAGACTTGACATATTGGTGAGAAGAGGGAAATTTTGAAACACAGAGGAAAAGTGAGAATTGTAAATGGAGAAACAAGGAAAGAAACTGAAAGAACTTCAAGAGACATTGAGGGGTGGGGCAAGGAAAGTACAGGCAAAAAGGGTAAGGTGCCCAGGAGAATTGACAGTAAGCATCAGAGAAGTAGAAAGAAGCAAAGCCAGGCAGTGTTTTCCCAAATCCCAAAGCTGCTCATTGCATCTCAATAAATCACTCTACTACAAAGCCCATACAAAGGGCATTCAGTAACAAGCAGCATTTAACGAAGCATCATCCAGATGCAACTTTGGAGACCTAAGGGTCTGAATTGAAAAAGAAAAAAAAAAAAAAAGTGTTCAGCAGCAGAAGGCAACCAGGAATGACTTTCACCCAATGTCTGACCTGGCTATAAAAAGGTTTGGCATTTTAGAGTTAAGCATAAAATGCTTTGGCATTTCCCCTTCTTTTGACATTCCAGGAGGGGGTGTGGTTGACCCCCAAGTCCATTCATTTCCAAGGTTGTAGATCTCTCCGCTAAGACTGGCCCCATCTGTTCTGGAGTTAGCCAGCTGTTTATCCCAAAGTAACATTTATTGCACTAATCATCCTAATAACTCTTACAAGAGCCAAAATCACACAAGCCAGAATGCTTTCTGTCCTATTAAATGTGTCAGTTCGCTTAAAAACAAAACCTCCCAAAACAAACCAAAAAAACCCCACTTCTATGCTCCTTGGTTTCCCTAGCCAGGATCACTCTTCCTTTCAGAAGATACCTTTCGGGTACCTTTCAGTAACGGCAAATGAAGATTAACAGTGCTTCTAACTTTCCCTTTCCCTAATGCGTTAAAACGAAACAGGGTTTCCCTAATGCGTTCTCCAAACCATTAGTTGTGACTGGTAACTGTGCCTCGCGAAAAGGCAGCTCATTATTGTACCATTGTCAGTGGCAAGGAGCCTACTGCAACATCATTTAAAACACTCACACGAGCACAAATCTGTCGGCTCCACTTCCAAACAATCCTGCAGTGGGAAGAAGAAAAACACTTAACAAAAATGCTCCTTCCAGCAGCCTGAGAGAAGCTTCCACAGACACGTGAAATGTTTCTGACTAGCAGGGAGTGCACCAGTAAAGGACACTGTCACCTCAAATCAGCAGAAAAGGCGAGACAAATGACACAGGCACACACACATAAAATAGAGCCCCACAAAACTTAACCTACTCAGAAGCACGCTCATCTTAAAAATAAATAGCGTGTGCGTGCCCAAGCGACACAGGAATGTTCTAAAGTAGTGCAACCACATTAAATCACTGTCTCCATTGCTCCCCACGCATCACCCCTTCCCACTCAAACCTCAGCACTCGGGGCCGTATATGACAGGACCGCAGTCCCCTACCTCTGCCTTCTTCTGATTTTCCAAGAGCGCTTCCCAACATCTTTCCCAGCCCAGCCCCCCTCTCTAATCCTCAAAAAGGTTGAGGGGAGTTGCGACTAGGGAATTGGCAGCAATCGGTCCTCCGGCGGGGGAAGGTTGCTAGAGTTGTTCTTTGCAGTGACCCAAATTGCATAGAGCTTTTTCACTTAGCAGCACTTCCGAACACCTCTCCAGTCCTCCCGGCCCCATCTCCCCAAAAGAAAGCCTTGAGAATTAAGCGGGAGGAATAACTTGGTAGAACCATTTGAATAAATCACTTCAACTCACCTGGTTTGGGATATTTCTCCCCACCCCAGGCATAAACAGAAATGATGTGCGAATGAGTCACGCAGGCAAGTGAACGTGTTTGCGATGTCCTAAGTCCAAGGGCTGGAGTCAGTCCCTGCCCTGGTGCTGCTGTTACTCTTAGCTCAGCTGGAGCAAGCGGCAATCGCAAGCCCAGCAGCAGCAGGGGGGTGGATAGACCGTAGCACAATGAATGCAGTGGGGTTTTTGCAATGACATCATCCCTCTGTCCGAAAGGCCCCAATAGCCATGCTCAGGAGCGGTGCATTCTGGGAATCGTAGTCTTCTAAAGGCCTGGTGGGACACCGAGGCTATCGCGGGAACTACAATGCCCAAAATGCGTCAAGGTCGGACGCGCCCAGAGTGGGCCAAAGAAGCGAAGGGGTCTCGGCCGCCATGTTAGGAGTGCCGGGAACAATCCGCGGAGCCTGGCCGAGGTTTTAGGCAGCGCGGGAGCCGAATGGTGGTGCGGTGGGGACGGTGAGGTGGAAGATAAACGGGTTGGAGAGTCTAGGGCCCAAACCTGGGGACCCGCGTGCGGACGCGGCAACTGGGGACAAATTGTAGGGCGGGTCCGGCTGGAGGCAGTATCAAGAGGCCCACTGGGCCTCGGCCTTAAGGTCCAGCAAGTTGTATAGGCACGCTATCCGTTCTCGTCCTTTTTCTTATTAAGGGATTGAGGGAGTCCGTTTACTTCTGGGCCCAGAGCATCACTTAGGCCGACTGATAGGACCCTCGGAGCCGTTGGCGTCTTGTTTGGGCTGCGGGGACCCTGGACGGCGACCCTTCTCACTTTGGTCGGAAAAGCTAGCTTCCACCCACAGAGTTGGGTTATTCCTCCTGATTTTTTTTTTTTTTAATCTTTTTGTCACTTATATTCCAGCCTTCCTTACCCCTTCGCAAGGTTTCGTACCCTCACAGGTTTTTCTTAAAGGAATGATTTGCCCGAAGGGTCCAAAGAAATCAATGTTCACTACTCGAGTAACCAAGCTGGAAAGGGACGGTGCTTTGGCGCCCCAGTTAAGAAAAGATTGAGAAGTCTAACGGAGTAACACCCGATTTAAAATGCCAGGGATATTATTGACGATAGCCCAATGGACAGCTGGTGGTCGGTTTCCAAGTAACGTGGGTTCTTGGATAAACTTAAGAGTGTATGCTAAAAATATTGAGAAGATAGGATGTTCATTAGCATGGACCACCAACTTATTTAAAAATACAGTTAGTGTTAATTTGTGGTACTCCATATATACGATTACCTTAAGTAATTTTTTTTTTTACTAACTGAAACCAAAGTCACTGGTCTTTAAGTTACCTTGCACAGTATCTCAAATGAACTGTATTTTTTTTCCAATTGTGTTACTAAAACAATGCTGTGTATTTGTTCTTTTTCAGAGTCTGTCTACACTATGAAAGATGGAAAATTTCCTGAGGGTGTCTGAAGGGTTAAAAATACGATATATATATTTTATGTTATTCTCCACAGTTATTCGGAAAACAAAATTGTTAACTTGTTACTTTGGGTCATTAAGGATATGCCTTTCATCTCTCTGTTAGTAGTTGGTAATAGTACAGCTGATGGGTGGATTCTCCTATCCGGAAAAGCTAGGCAGAGTGATTAAAAGTAATAAAACATGGTAGAAATAGTCTTTCAGATGTATACAGATGATAACTGCGAAAACTTAGAAGAATCATCTTCTGTTTCTGGGAACAAGTCACAAGATGAAAAGCTTTGTTTCATTTTTAACAGAGGTAACATGTTGGTCTCATTTATCTATGCAGTACAACAATGGGAAAGGCTCATACAAATATTTCTGTTATTCAGAAACATCTTTTCAGGTAATTGTGGTAAGTATAGGAAAGGGAACAAAATGTTTGCTGTTTTCTTTCAGACCTTCAGTATAACTGTAGAAGTGTTTTACATTTAACAGAGAGAAAACAGTGGACAGCTTTGCATGTAGGCTTAGTTTCAAACTCTTAAATTATTTTTAGGGATTGGTGGTTCACTGGTATGTCTTATTTTACAATCTTTTATAGTGAATCTTGGTGGTGGTGTAAAATATTTTGTGTATAAGCAGTAACCTGCATCTGATTTGCTATGGAAGACAGATTTTTGGGAGTGGGGGCAGATTGCTTAGAAATCTCGTGGGTGAGAAATTAGACCTATATAATGCAGTGATTTCTATAATTTATAATTTGTCATGTGTTTGGGTAGTTTGGAGTTTTTCCAGGCTTATATCCAGTGGACATCTAATTGTAATGAAATGAAACATCTAATATCTATTTAAAAAAAGAAAACCAACTCGGTGATTTAACCTTTAACGTTTAGGGCAGAAATTCTGCATTCTTCCTTAGAAATTTTATTTACCAATATTTGAGGAGTTGGTGACACCAGCTTCTAAAAGAATAACCTTAGTGTCCCAGAGAAAACACTGGGTTAGGAAAACTGAAAAGTGGGATTAAGAATGCCTCTGGGGGATAAAGCAACTTACATTGTTTTCATCTCAGAAAAGAATTAGGATGTTGATTTGTATTACAATTATAGGTAGCTCATTAAAGAGTATTGAGTCATTTGAAAAAACCGTGTTGTGTCAGGATCACCTCTAAAAATACTTAACTATCCTTCACTCATCCCTGTTGAATTATTCTGCCAGGTTGAAACAATTTATTCTCTTTTTAAAACTGAGTGAGTGTACAGGGGTAGGGTACAGTTGTCCTCTACATCCTGTATTTGTGTTTATTGTGGTGCATTACACTAATAACAAAAGTTTAAGCAAAGATTTTAGTTTCACAACTAATTGTACCCACAAATGAATTCTGAAAATGTGTAGATGAGGAAATGATTTGGACATCAGTTTGTACATTGGTGAGGAGGTGGGAGAGAGTTCAGTTTAGCCTTGTGAGTACTGTGATATCCTGACTTACCTATATATTTCTGAGACAGAGTTTAGCATAATACCAAGAAAGTAGTAATAAGAGACACTTACCCAAGTAAGAGCTCATGCTATCACAAGATTATGGTAAAGCTACTCAGAAATGTAAAAGAATCAAGTACCTAGAAGCAATAAGATACTAGGATTTTCTGAAAGTAATTATTCTCTTTTTTTTCAATAACTCCTCTCCTTGCCCTGAATCCTAAATTTTTAAAATTATTGATGTCATCTTAGTATTCTCGATATTTAGGTAAATGATATACAATAGAGTGTCTTTTTAGCTCCAAATCCTTTGATTCAGTACTGAATTTGTCAGTGGTCTCTGCTTTGAAAATCCAACATTATGTCATGTATGTCTGCTAAAGAAAAAATACAAGATCCAAGAGGACAAGCATTTGAAATGATTAAAGCAGCCCTATCATGCAAGCACTTAATGGATTCATCTTTAGAGGAGGGGAGCCCCTTGGATATGGAATATGAAGACTGACTTTAGTATTTTGAAGAACGTTGGCCTGGATTCTGCTGCTTCAGTTTGAAATCTAAAGTGGCTTGCTCAGTATCACAGCCATTAGTAACCTTCTAAGCCTCATTAATAGCAGCCTCTGTAAGGATGTTAGTAAAGATTAAAATGATCTATGTAAAGCACTTAGCAAAGGACTTTGAAACATGTAAATTGTGGATTTTTCTTAACAGTTGGGTAAACTTTTATTGGCTGCTTTTAAAAATTAGCCACAGAGTAGTTAGAGCCCCGAGGACAAGGATTAATTCAGATATATTCTTCCAACAGTTGGTTAAGTCAAATTTGTGTGACCAAGTTCCTAGCAAAATACAGTTCCATTTCTTCTGTCATATGGTGATACAGGGCTACAATTTTTTTCAGCCCATACTACTAAAATTAATGTAAAATGCCTGTTACTGAGTTATGTTCCTAAGAGATCATAGTTGTCCTTGAGTGACTAAAGTTTAAAAAATTACATAGTAACAATTTCATTGTTAAACACTTGTGTACCTATGTAGCTTGAAGAAGCCCCAAGTCAATTATGAAAATCAGGTTCTGTCTTCACTGAGAATCACTGTATTGTATTCTCTTAAAATCATTTGCTAAATTATGAAAAATTTAGGTAGATAAATTAGAATTGTTTCATATCTTAAAGTTCTAAAGTAATGCTTTTTCTATTCCACGCTATGAGATTTGAGAGAACAACTCTTATTATCTGCCTTTCTGTATCTCTTTTCCAAAATAGAATTAATTTTTTTACCTATCAGAAATGAAATGTCAGTAACCTAAAGGTGATATAGACCCAGTACTTAAATTAAAAGTTACTCTAACCTGATCATAGTTGAGACAAGCAAACATAAAGGGGAAGAAAACATTTTACCAAAAGGTATCTTCTCAGACTCACCTTAGATTAAGTTAGATGTTTTCTAGTGTACATTCTTAGTAGTGAACACAAATAAGCATGATATGCAGAGTTTAGCAATTGGACTCCTCTAGGGCAGATCTTAACTCATTCTGGAAACTAATCCATATTTTAAACACTTTGACTTAATATTCGGGAAACTAAAATGTGTGTTTTCTAGTCTTACTTAGTTGACACATTGTGTTTGTAACAAATTGACATAATTTTAGCTGATGGATTTTATAGGCCACTGAAGGTAAATGCAGTAAATATCCTCGGGTCAGTATTTAAAATCCAAATGTCCATAATGCTTGACCCAAAAAGTGAGCCATGTTTATCCTATGATTCTATTTTTTAATTTTTAATAGGTTTGGGTAATTGTAGCACTAGAAGGTATTTCTTTACAAGAGTTTAAGTATGTGAAGATGAATTAAATCAAATATAAATGTTTACAAATATAAAGCCTTTTAAGGAAACTACAGAGATGTGCAGTTGTAAGCAGTTATGCAGGTGGGCACATACTTAAAATTCTTAACTTGATACAGAGGCTTTTGAGGATGCTGTGTGGATTTGAACTTGATATAAAGGTTAACCCTCAGTGAGTTGTATCTTAAAACCTTTTAGGAAATGTTCATCAGTTACCCCCTTAATACCTTAACAGTCCTGATTTCATGAATTTAGCATATAGGTGTTTATCAAATTGAGTAGCTTGGGGACTTGTTTGAGCTACTTCACCACCAGAAGATAAAAATTAGCAACTATAGGGACGCCTGGGTGGCTCAGTTGGTTAAGCGGCTGCCTTCGGCTCAGGTCATGATCCCAGCATCCTGGGATCGAGTCCCACTTCTGGCTCCTTGCTCGGCAGGGAGCCTGCTTCTACCTCTGCCTCTGCCTGCCTCTCTGTCTGCCTGTGCTCGCTTGCTCTCTCTCTAACAATAAATAAAATCTTTAAAAAAAAGGAAAAAAAATTAGCAACTATAATCTTTGATATAACCTAAGTGACAATTTTTTTTAAATACTTTGAGCAAAAACAAAACCACAAAAACCTCGGATTTCCTCCTTTCCTATCCTCTTGCTGTAGACTTTTAGTCATTAGTAGGGTATCAAGTGGGATCTTACAGTTTCTTAGTAATTGTTCTCATCGAACTGACTGGTGTTTATTCTCTTAATGTCAGTATATTTAGAGCCACTTCTTTGTGTTTCATAGTATTTTATATATAAGACAAAATTAGAGAAAAGCTTTAATTTTCTAAAGTTTTGACATAGGGTGAAATAAAGCAGTTGCAGAAGTGGTAACAAAAGTTAACTGCAAATAACATTGATGACATACTTACTAGAGCACTTATATTGCAACTGCTATATTGAAACTAAATAGCATCTTACGTAAGTGTAGTGATACATGACTTTTACCAGTCTTTTGCTATTTCTGTGGAATATTTCGTAACAATAGTATGGTGCGTTTACTCTGTTTCAACAGTTGTGAATGTGGTGAAAGTTAAGTGTTAATTTTTGGTAATGAATTTTACATTTATCACCTTTTGCATTTGACAATCTCAATGCAAGGGTGTTCATACCAAGTCTGCTTTGTTTACTCTTTGTATTTAATGCTGGGCATTATGCTTGTTTCAAGTTTCAGTCCTATGACCTGTTTTCAGTATTCATGTTTGTGTGTCTTTCTAAAATTGTTTGCCTCTTTGTTTCCTGCTGGTCCTGAGATAATTTATAAGCAGTTTTTGTTGCTTTTCATGTTGCTATGTATTCGCCTAAGATGGGTTGCTGGATTTTCTCATTTTTCAGAAAAACTCTTCTCTTTCATGTTTCTGGGACCTTTTGGCATTTGTTGGAGTTCTGGGTTGCTTGTAATGGAAAAGTTGAAAAATTGAGTACCAAGATGCCAGATTTTAAGGGCTTGGGAGTGAATGAATGGGAGTGGGGCAAGAAGTAGGTACTGAATTTAAATAACTTATTTTTATGAAGTTTGGCTGTGGAAGAGGCAAGAAATAATGGGAAATAACAAGAGGGTACATGGGAACGAAAGAGAGTTTTTACTTAAATCTTCCTATTTAGAGGCCAAAATCACACTCTTACTTCAGAGCAGTTTGATCATTTCCCAAAGGAATCAAACTTAGTATTCTGTGATGCCCCGAATTAGGCGAGGGGAAAAGTGGAAGAGCTCTGAAATACTTAGGTAATTTTTTCTATGAATACTCCATTCTTTACATTTGATTACATTTCCTTTCTATTCTGATCCTGTTCCTGTTTGTGTTCCTTCTCGGCTTTCGTTGCTGCCTATGTAACCAAACTTCTGCTGGAAGAATAGTGCATTTTTATGACCATTCCAGAAAAGCATAGCAATGACCAAGAGTCTAGGTTTCTTTTGAGAAATTACTGGTCCTAAAAAGGTAGTGTTTGCCCTTTATACCAATATCATCAATAGTTACCAACCAAACCTGACGGGGATCCACACAACCACTATTAGAGAAAACTACTCATTTGACCAGGAGATTAAACTTGAACAAAACTTGCCTGTTCTTGCCTGGCTGTGATTACCAAGACACATTACCTGGAGAAGTCTGAGAGGGTTTCTTTTAATTACTTCTGTGAGAAAGGTATGATTGTAGAAGCATTCAAAAATGCACGAAAGAAAAGTAACATCTTACAGCAATAGAACCCTCAACAAAAAGTGGAAAATCCAGTTCTGGCAGTTATGAACTAAATTTTCCATTGCTTGAATTCACTGTCATTACCTAACAATTTAAATGAGTTGCTGTTTCCCTCCAGAGGTTTAACTGGCAAAATAAATCAAAAGATATCAGCAAAAGAAGGGAATAGCTAAGACAGATAAGGATTTGGTATAATAAAAAATATCAAAGGAAATTCGTTATTACTGGGTCCTGACACTAACTCACTGTGTCCAAATGTGATTTTATTTAATTTGATGAGCTAGGCACCAGAAATAGCTAGAGGTATTTCTGGAGAAATAGACACTTGTGGCTACAATTGAATTACTCTCTGTTACAAATTACATTTTGAACTACAATGCATAGTGCAAGGCTCTACAACTGACATAACTCCCCAAGTTAGCTAACACTTGATACATCAAGCTAATAACCTATTTCTAACAAATATAAGCCTATGCAGCACTCTTCTGCCACTTCCAACTGGAGGGAGGCATGAAAACAAATGTTTACTGTGTAATTATTTATGGGACCAAAGTTATAGCCAGATTCAGAAACCTCTGGTGCTCCTGCTTACTACTAAGTTAATGCGAGTAACTTAATATTAAGAACACCTACCTGCCCAGTAGTCCAAGATAGAAGGTAGACATTACATAGGCTGTTCATTTATGTGCATGAGTCCATTCTGGTTTTCAGTAATCTAAGTAGCAACTTGAAAGTTATATGACCCCATTGTAACTTGAGATAACCCTAAACTTCTGAAATATACCTTGGTATATGTTGAATTCACTTAAAATGCACTTAATAGGGCACCTGAATGGTTCAGTTGGTTAAACATTTGCCTTTGGCTTGGGTTGTGTCCCAGAGTACTGGGAGCGAGTCCCATGTTGGGTTCCCTGCTCAGCATGGAGCCTACTTCTCCTTGTCCTCCCTTCTGGTGCTCTCTCACTATCACTGTCACTCTCAAGTGAATAAATTCTTAACCTAAACAAAAAAGACCCAATGCACTTAATAGTTTGCAGGTAACTGAAAAGTAATTTTTCCAATAATACTGGCAAGAACATGCTGTTAAAATACTTGTGAACCAGTTGAGGTCAAAATAGAACTACAGCCTATTTGTGTATATAAGAATTATATAAATATATAATGCATAATGTGCATATGTAATATGTATAAAAATCATACCATATATATATATATGGAGCCTGATGCAAGACATGATCCCAGCCTGTGCTGTAGTGTGTGTGTGTCTTGCATCAGGCTCCCTGCTAGGCAAGGAGTCTGCTGCTCCCTCTATCCCTCCCCACCTGCTAAAGACCTCTTTCAGGGTCTTGCCCTCTCAGATTAAAAAACCTTTATAAAGATTGACAAGGAAGTATTATCTAGAAACCATTTTCAGGGGCGCCTGGGTGGCTTGGTGGGTTAAGCCTCTGCCTTCGGCTCAGGTCGTGGTCTCAGGGTCCTGGGATTGAGCCCCGCATCAGGCTCTGCTCAGCAGGGAGCCTGCTTCTCCCTCTCTCTGCCTACTTGTGATCTCTCTCTGTCAAATAAAATCTTTAAAAAGTAACCTTTTCAGAGTCTGGTCTGCCAATACCTGAAGTGACTTCAGGCTTTATGTCCCACTTGAATGTCAATCTAAGAAATTCCAAAGGCATAGCTTGAAATACTATGAAGTCAGGCCTGAGTTCTGGATTCTGCTCTGATAATTGGTAACTAAGGTGTCAGCCTAGGCAAATTAACTTTGAATCTGTGGGTGGTCTTTTTGTTTTTTTTTTAGATTTTATTTATTTGACAGATGGCAAGTAGGCAGAGAGGCTGGCAGAAAGAGAGAGGGAAGCAGGCTCCCCGCTGAGCAGAGAGCCTGACGAGGAGCTTGATCCCAGGACCCTGAGATCATGACCTGAGCTGAAGGCAGAGGCTTGAACCCACTGAGCCACCCAGGCGCCCCTGTGGGTTTGTTTTTTTTTTTTAAGGTTTTTATTTGTACAGGCTTCCAGTATCAGAATCTGAGATAAATACAAAAAATGCAGATTCTGGTGTCCCACCTAGGTACACTGCTTAAAAAATCTGAGGGTGAGATCGGGGATCTTCATTTTTTAAAAAAATATTTATTTTAGAATGTGTGTAGTACAGGAGTGTATGAAGGGAGGGGCAGAGGGAGAAGGAGAGAGTCTTAGACCCCTGAGATCAAGACCTGAGCAAAAACCAAGGCCTGGATGCATAACTGATTGTGCCACTTAGGTGTCCCTGGGGACCTGCATTTTAAATAAATTCAGCAGATGATTTCTCTACCTGATTTTATTTGAAAGCACAAAGTGAAATAATTTGCCAGAGTTACTTCTAAAGGTCGGCCCCCTCTTTTTTTTTTTTTTTTAAGATTTTATTTATTTGACCGAGATCACAAATAGGCAGAGGGGGAAAGCAGGCTCCCCACTGAGCAGAGAACCTGATGTAGGGCTCGATCCCAGGACCCTGACATGACCTGAGCCAAAGGCAGAGGCTCAGCCCACTGAGCTACCGAGGAGCCCCAGGCCTCCTCTTTGTGTTCCTAACTCCTCTTTCCTTTGTGCTCAATAGTTCTTATTCCTGCTGTTATTCCAAGACACAGATGCCAAGATTTTAAAAGTACTCCTGCATACATATATTCAGTGAAAAATCAAACTCAACCACTTGGACAAGTATTGCTTAATTAAGGTGTGTAATACAGTTTTTTTTTTAAAGGAAATGAACAAATTATATCTTCATCTAAAGCATTTGACAAACTAAGCACTACAGTACTCTATTATAGACATTCAAAGTATCAATATTTGGGGGCACAGTTTCAATCCTAAATCAGTTTCTTTGATTATGTAAGTATGTATTAATTACCAAGTTAAATGCCCTAGAGATACAAAGATGACTATGACCCTCTAAACATTAGAGTCTTGATGTTCTTAGTGTCATGTACCCCTTGTCAAGGTAGTTAAATCCATGGATCACTTTTCCAAAGAAAAGTGTTTTAAGGTATAAAGTACAGTATATCTGATTACAAAGGAAGCCAGTGATAATGAAATAGTTACCAAAAATTTTATATAGAAATTTACATGCTTTATTAACTTTTTTTTTTTAAGATTTTATTTATTTGTCAGAGAGGGAGAGAGCGCGAACGAGCACTGGCAGGCAGAGGCAGAGGGAGAAGCAGGCTCCCTGCCGAGCAAGGAGCCCGATGTGGGACTCGATCCCACGACGCTGGGATCATGACCTGAGCTGAAGGCAGCCGCTTAACCAACTGAGCCACCCAGGCATCCCTGCTTTATTAACTCATTAACAAAATTTAACAGTAGCTCTAATCTGTAATTTCAACAGTGGTGAGCATAAATGATATTTCAAGTTGTTTGCAAGAATTATATGAAAATATAGTTCAACTGAACTAAAAAAAATCTCTTACTGCTAGTACTACTATGATCTGTTGCCTATGTTCAAATTTTATTAGGAGTTACTGAAAATAGAGATGCAGTCTTTCCCATCTAAATTCATGGACACACTGAATTCTATTAAGAACCCTGGTTAAACTTTTTAATAATAGGAACTTTTTCATATATCCAAGGCCTAAGTAAGATCTACGGAGGCACTGAAAAACTTGTGATGTGGTGCCTCCTTACCTCATAAAATTCAAAATAAAAATATTTATACCAAAAAGTAGATTTAAGGAAGTTCTGTTTCTCCTGGTAAAGACTCATGATTTTTAGAAAGTCCTAAGTTATCTCTGAAGAAGTACTAAAGTACTCCATTTGTTTCATCGTGGATGAACAGGAGAGGCTGCAGTTGTGTGAAAGTATGGGTTAAGTATCTAAGATTGTATCTACTACACTTGGTAGATAGTAAGGGCTCAATAGCAGTAAGGTAAAATGAATGACCTTTTCCATAAAGGGTTCACAGTTTTAGAGAGCATTAAGGTTTAACAAGTGTGGGATACTCTAATAGGGACCAGATAGATGCTCATTTCTCTATAAATGAATAGCTTGGAGGGGTTGTTTGTAACCCAAGTGATACCACTTGTAGATAAGTTGAGTTGGGCTACTATCCTCAAGTGATCCTGCTGGTGTGTAACTCCATGCGAATAGGATCTTTGTTTTGTTCATTGTATCTGGTGTATTCCAAAAATTTAGGAAATTGCCTGCCACACTCAACTAATCTGCTCACTTGATCAGCTTCAGATCTGTGTACCTTCATTTGTCTAGATGCTGCTGAAACATTTAAGCATTAACCTACCACAAACTAGAAATTAAAAGTAGCTCTTCCTTAGACATTCAGTAAGTGAATAAAGAGGGATATTATTTTCTCAGCAGAAAGCTAATAAATGCTGTGGTAAGTATAAGTTTACCTACCATTTCCATTCAGCACTCCATGAGGATAGGAATTGCCATTTTAAAATTAAGACACTGCCCAGAGTTATTCATTAACTAGTAGAGGAATTGGAAAACAATATGCAGTCAGTTTCCCAGACCGAAGTATCTTATCTCCCACTTGGCCAAGACACAAGTGGTCTTTCCCTCACATTTCACAAAGAGGTAAAATCATGTGAAACAGACTGGGTAGCAAAACAAGTTCCATAGCTATTTAAGCATATCTTTAAAAGTTCTTATTTAGAAATATATTTTTTTAAACATTAAATACAGATCTTATGCTCTATGCTGAAGTCGTTTTTCTACCCTCCAAGAAAAGCATTTAAACATTTCAGGGGTTTGTGTTAGTAAATTTATAGGTAATGGAGTTTTTCAAATTCCCATTCTTCCCACCTACCATGGGTGGGCATGTTTTCACATAGCTTGTTTAGAAGGCAGAAAAGCAGTTTAGACAAAAGCATCATTGTTTGGACTAAGAAAAAAAGAAAGTGAAGAGTGATTCCAAAGTCCTTTTGAGTCATAGAGGGAGGACCAGACCAATATCTAAATTAGCATGTGATACAGAAGCAGCCATGTTGGTCAATCCATAACTTGAAGAAATTAAACAGGACTTCATGTTATAGATGAAGAAAGTGAATAGCTGGGAAATTAAACCTGGCCTGACCTGTATTAATGTAAAGCCATTTATAGGTTTTACCAATATTACTAGAAGTGAACATTGATTGACTTCACTGCAGAAATACTGATCACAGTGTGCTGCCCTGGGCCCTGCTGCAGACATTTCATAATGTGGTGGTATGGACCTTATTGCCATTCTATTTTTTTTTAATTTATTAAAAAGATTTTATGTATTTGACAGATCACAAGTAGGCAGAAGGAGAGAGAGAAACAGGCTCCCCATTGAGCAGAGAGCCTGATGTGGGACTCAATCCCAAGACCCTGGGATCATGACCTGAGCTGAAGACAGACGCTTAACTGACTGAGCCACCCAGGTGCCCTCAAGCATTCTTTTAAACTTGTAGTTCTTGTACAGGTCAGATGACAGCTTTATATCTTGAAAATAATTATAAATAACTGCATCATTTATGACTTGGAAAGGGTAAAACCAGTGACTAATTGTAGGCCAATGGGGGATTAGAAACTCACCTTTAATATTCACAGTGCTCCTTCAAAGCTGATTACAATATCTAGGAAACAGCTTGATTCTATCATCTAACTCTCCTTCCCTTTTATATTTTATTTTTTAGCAACTTCAGCAACCTTAATTTCTTTCATGCAAATAAGCATTGTCTCCTTTTAACACAACATTGCAAAATGACTAACTCATAAACCATTCAGATGTTATTGCTGTTAGTAGGTAACATGCTATTCTGCCTGGTACCTACACAGTTGGCATGCAACAATTGTTTAATGGATAAAAAAGTTAAAATTTTGACAGATTGCTTAGTCCTGTAAGTACGCACTGACTTGCATCACCCCTTATCACCTGATGTTTTTGTGACAGATTTTCTACGAGTGAACTGTTTCAGACAATGAAGGAAATAAAACATTCATTAAATGATAACTCCCCCCATCCCCACCTGGACACGATACTGAATTGAAGTCCTTGATTCCCAGTATATAATAATATCATAACTAGTCTGAAAGAAAGAGGTAGAGAGGGCCATGCTACTTGAGAATAAAATCTTATTATTTATAGCTGAGCTTTATGTCATGAAGCTTAATGCCATGACCATTAAGCCATTCCTATAACACTTCAGTGTATCTTCTAAAAGAAGCCTGTTAAATGTCTCCAAGATGACTTGGGGTTTTTTGTTTAAGTAAGCTCTAGGCCCAGTGTGGGGCTTTAACTTATGACCCTGAGATCAAGAGTCTCACACTCTACTAACGGAGCCAGCCAGTCACCCCAGAATGACTTGGTTTTTAGTGGCATTAATTATTGTTTTCTTTTGGGACCTGATTCTTTCTAGTGAAACAGATTCCAAAATGATGCAGTTTGTCAAAGACTGTTTTATCTTCAATATCTTTTTAAAAAATACAATTAGGTAAAGCATTTTTAAATAGACTGCATCCATCTGATCCATTTTCTCATTACCCGGTAATGTTTTTCATCATCAGCCACAGCTCTGAAAGGACACTAAAGGGTCTCCTGTTACACACTATAGCACTTATGTTCATAATAGAACATTAAGATAGATTGAAGGCTTCCATAATTAGCCTACACTCAGTCTTTTCCTACCTTTTGCCCTCTTTGATTTCCTACTTATATTTTTGTAGTAACTGTGTTGAGGGTACATGACCACTAAATTGTATATTCTTTGAGAGCAGGAGTTATACCATATTTATTTTCACATTTCTTTGTGTGCTTAAAAGGGGACTTTTATTTCTTCAGCAAATTTTCACTGAGTATCCACTAGGTGTCAGATATACTAGGTAGATTCTAGGGACATCAAGATAATTAAGTACAGACATGCTCTTGGGAATCTGTCTTATGCGGGAGACGTGGCAAAAGATATTTGTAAGCCAAAAAAAAAAAAAGCAAGAACAAAAAACCCTGCAGTGTAATATGATATTATAGTGGAATAGGCTATTTCCTCATTTAAGAAGACTAAAAAATCATTTCCAAAAATGTCTCCCCAATAAGCTTGCCTCAGTGGTTAAATTTCCACCATTATTGCATTGTGATTGCCTCTGGGCAGGAAAACTAAGGGGCATCGATGGCTGTGGAATTAATTTTTCCTCTTTTTAAAATCTTTTTGTTAATTTTACATACAGTAAGATTGTTTTTTATATATAATTTCTTGAGTTTTGACAAATACATGAAAGTCCTATAATCACCAACACAATCAATATACGAAACAGTTCCATCATCTCAAAAAGTTCCTTTGTACTACCCCTTTTAAAATTTTATATATTTCATAATTTTGGTAAAAAGAATTATTTTTCAAAAAGTAAGGTTTGGCTGTTTCATGTACATCTTTTCCTTATCAAAAATGTATGTCTTTGGGTTAAGACAGTACCATTTCTAATAAGCCTCTGGAGAAATATAGATATCCAAAGAAGGATATCCAAAACATTACACCATTGTAAGTCATCCACACTTTAGTTGGTAGATCATGTTGCTGAAAAGAATTAGGATTCAGAAAAGGTAAACAGTGTATGTTAGATTAGAAAGAGGTTAGGAGCTGGGGTAGAGGAGGAGATTAGGGCCTGACAGTGGAACAGCATGCATAGAAGGATAAGAGTAGCATGTTTTGGGGCTCAGTGGGTTAAGCCTCTGCCTTCGGCTCAGGTCATGATCTCAGGGTCCTGGGATTGAGCCCCGCATCTGGCTCTCTGCTTGGTGGGGAGCCTGCTTCCCCCCCTCTCTCTCTCTGCCTGCTTGTGATCTCTCTCTCAAATAAATAAATAAAATCTTAAAAAAAAAAAGTAGCATGTTTTGAATAGTGTAAGGTCCCTGGGTTCTCAAAGATACAAGAGGCACAAAAGAAGAGATGAGTCCTGAAGAGGGGTAGACTTCATGTAAAGATTGGTCAGTCTGTTATCTGGAACTACTGTCCTGGGATTCTAGAACTGGTTCTGCCAGTAACTCATTCTTGAAGTCACTTTCCTTTTCTGGGACTCAATTTCATCATCTATTAAAAAAACATTGAGATAAGTATATTCCCAAGTCTATTTGAGTATATTGTCAAGTCTATTCCAACCCAGGTGAAACTTTTGGGCATGTGTGTCTGAGGGTAGTGGTGAGTTTCTGTCCCATTTTAACTGGAGAGGCATATCTGTAGAAAACAATAATCAAACTCTAACAAGTATTAAAATCTCTTAAAATGTCACGTAGTTTGATGTCAGAAACTGCTAAGCAAAGTTAATACTGATCTCATTTGGGCTCCAGTGATCTAGCTTTCTGGCCCTCAGTCTTCTCATTTGTAGAATAACTAGATACAGGTTCCTTGCAGTTTCACATTTTATGAAAGTGAAACCTGTTAAAACTTACCAGTGTTATTTCTATTCTCATTTCCTCTGCGTCTGTACCTATTCTGATTTTGCTTTTTTAAGTTATTAGTCACTATTTATCCAGTACTTCTGTGTGCCAGAATCTGTAACTTAGTGTATTTCACCTATGTTATTTAAGAAATTTTACAGTGCTGCTGTCCTTTATAAGTGTACAAATATGGGAAAATCACACCATACCTCCTACCCCCATCCTGGATAACATTCCTACAACAAGATCTCATTTCAGTGAATATTAAAACTAGCATTAGAGAGGGAAAGAAGGAAGGAAGATGTGTGTGGCTTTCAACTGGTAAGTGAAGGGAAAGGAGCTAAGAGTTGAGGACGTACTGTGTGCCAGGTACCTTATATGTGCCTATCTTTAGATCACTGTTAAAAGCAGACAGGAAGGGAGCCTATTTATCTTGGTAACAAAAGTGGAAAAAAATTGTTTCATCCCACAAGTCATTGGAATTATTCAGAATATAAATTTTTTCATGTCATTCTCTCCTATGAGGGCATAGACAACATAATCCTTCTACATAGTGTTTGGCAAATATTTATAGAATAAATAGACATTTTTCTCCTGTCCTTAGAATATGGACACACCAAAGATGCCTCCTCCTCCTACTACACAAACACAACAAAATAAAAAATAGTCAATTCCCTCTCCTTGCCCTAAGTAACTCCACATATGCATTTGTGCAATATCCATAATTTTGGAATGTTTTCCACCTTTCTGTGATTTATTCATGTGTCCCAGGTTAAGAACCCAGTTCTAGAAACATCTCTGGATATCTAGGCAACCTAGGAGCTTAATTCCATTAACTTGTAATGCTTAGAGAGCTGTCATCCTTTACTGGTCCTTTATAGGTTTGAAAAATTGTACCATGTCTCCTGACTGTTCAGTTTGTTTTGTTTTTTTATGAGCAGAAATTATATCCAATTTGCTCTTCGGTTCATTAATATGTGCTACAACCAGAGAACAGCATTATATTTTTAAGGTTTTTGAAGTAGGAATTGTTTAATTTTACAGATGAAGAAATTAAGGTTTGTCTCGAGTTTATTTTATGTGAGTATCATATCTCTGGCTTTCTAAATGGAATGATTCCCCTTCCTCCCTGCTTCCCTCTTCCCCTTCCTTCTTTCCTTCCTTCTCATTCAGAAACCCAACCCACTTAAAGTATTGTTAAGCCAGTGTCCTCATCTGTGAAATTTTACCTGGGTAGAGAAAGATGGTGGGAAAAAAATGACCTTGTTTCATAAGGGAAGACGACCTGTAAAACAAATATTCTAAGTAATTCCAAATACGGTATGAGAATCCCTCATAAAGCTGTGAGAATCAAATTGATTAAAGGAAAACAATGTTGTATAAACTCTACAGTTTTCCAAACACAAGGTCCTTACCTTGTTATAAAATCCAGGGCCTAGTACAGAGAAGTTATTTGGATGCTTATCTAATCTTCAGTATCTCCTGTGCTCTTACTTGACAGCAAGACAGCATCTCATCCAGGCTTGTGATGGAGGAAAATTGAGTTGATTATTATTATTAAAGTGGAAAAAATAGAGAGTTTGTCAATCAGATGGATTAATATTTTAAGCACTTATTATGTGCCAGGAGCTTTTTAATTTCTAGGTGAAGAGTAACAGAGTCTCCATTGTACACTTACCCCGGGTACATACACAGTTACAGCTAACATTTGAGTCCTTACTGTAAGCAAAAGCATTGTTCCAGGTGTATTTGCATTAATTTCATTCACAGGTTTCTCAGTCTTTGTAATAACTCAGTAAAATACTGTTAACGTTTTCATCACTAACAAGAGAACTGGAGTTTAAAGAGATTAGACAATTTACCCAACAATATTGCGAAGCTGAGACTTTGAACCCTGGCTGATTTGACTCTGAAGTCTGTACTCCATTCCAGAACACTACCAAAGCCTCTAACATATAACCATTAATCTTTACTGTCCATAGTGGGGGAGACCATAAAGGTGGGATTAAGGGGGAGTTACTGGGCCTTTTCTGAGAGAAGTGGTGCCTTCCCTCGCAAACAAGTTTGATGTGGTGAAATCAGGTTGGAAAGATTAAAAAAAGGTTGAAGAAGATGGAGGTGGCGTGGTTGAACCTGTTCAGGAACTGATTACATCTGAGCCTCTGGCCCTTTTACCTGCCAGCTGACTCAGAGCTGGCCTATGGGCCAAAGCCCAGGCGGGTGAATTTCATGGGCTGTATACTTCAAAGGATCTGATTCCTGGCACTGCTATGCACATTGCTTTTCAGAGGGCAGAGCCTTGTGGGGGAGGGAACAGGATGGCCTCCAGGAAGTGTTTGCAAAAGACCAAGGCAGTGTTTGCTCTGAATCCAAATATATGTAGCTTGTTCTAGGACTGGCAATAAAAAATAAAAAAGATTAGCCCTAAGCATGGCTTAAAATTAGGTATTTAAATCTTAAGTATTCCTCTGCATTAAATAGAGCAATTAAGAATATGAATCCTATGAATACCCAACCTTTGTATCAACATGGACAGGACTGGAGGAGATTATGTGTGTGAAATAAGTCAAGCAGAGAGAGTCAATTATCCTATGGTTTCACTTACTTGTGTAGCATAAGGAATAACACAGAGGACATTGGGAGATGGAGAGAAGTGAGCTGGGGGAAATCGGAGGAGGGGACCAACCATGAGAGACTGTGGACTCTGGGAAACAAACTGAGGGTTTTGGAGGGGAGGGGAGTGGTGGGTTAGGTGAACCTGGTGGTGGGTATTAAGGAGGACACATAATGCATGGAGCACTGGGTGTAATGTATAAACAATGAATTTTGGAATACTGAAAAAATAAATTTTTTTTAAAAAGAATGTAAAAAAAAAAATGTACCCTAGAGTTAGATCTGGATTCCAATATTGGCTCTACCATTAAACTGTGAATAAATTGATTACTATGCCTCAGTTTTCTCATGTGTGAAATGGGGATTAAGTACCTGCTTCATAGATGTGTTGTGGAGATTAAAGTGAGTACAAAGTATTGAGTATAAAGCATATATCACAGTACCTGAGACATAGTAAATTCTCTTGAAAAACAATCATTCAGAGAAAATTCACATTTTATAAGAGAATCTCTGGGCTTAAGTTAATTCATTTTTCTTTTACTTAAAATACATTTAAAAAGCATTTATTATTGTATTCCATGGCAGGGATAGTGAAAACAGTAACTCTTGTTGAACATGTCAAATGAGCCAAATATATTTAAAAATATATTGTCTCATTTAATGTTCACAGCAACCTACAAAGTATTTTCCTATCTTATTAATGAGACCCTAAGTTGAGAGAAGTTCAGTAGCATGCCTAAGATTGAATACTGAGCACTCTAACTCCAAAACCTGTGAATAAAATACCCTGTATCCCCACTAGAACATACTATTCAAGCAGTCAGACACATAAACAAATACCTACATTCAAAGTGCTGTTATTGAGGTTTATACTATGTGCCTGGGAGCAGAGAGCAGGGAAGATGAATTGAGCCGGGATGTGCCTGGGTGGAGTAAAGTTCATCTTCTTGACAGGAATAAATAATAATAGTGGGGCTTTGGGCAGGAATGAGATAGGGGGCTTTTGCTAGTGAAGGAGTTTAAGAGAGGTCTTTCTGGGTCTCCTCAAGTCACATTAAAAGGGGGATTAGCATTATGACAAGCATTATAATTGCAGCAAAAAGGGACACCTGGGTGGCTCAGTTGGTTAAGCGGCTGCCTTCGGCTCAGGTCATGATCCCAGCGTCCTGGGATCGAGGCCCACATCAGGCTCCTTGCTCAGCAGGCAATCTGCTTCTCCCTCTGCCTCTGCCTGCCACTCTGCCTGTGCTCGCTCCTCCTCTCTCTCTGACATAAATAAATAAAATCTTTTAATTGCAGGCAAAAGAACTGTCTCCAGAAAGACCAGATGATGTTGTTTACTTGATGTAAAATGGTGGGGGTTATATACAAATAATTTCTGTTAGCATCAGAAGTATCCGTACCTCCTTGGACTTTGTAATTGAATTAACAAGAAGAGCAACTAACTCCTATTGCATGATCATTAGATACTAGTCACTACTGTGTTCATAGGCCAGAACTTTTTTTTTTTTTTTAAAGAAAGGGAGAGATACTCTTAAGTAGTCTCCATGCAGCATGGAGACCAACTCAGTCTCACAACCCTGAGATCATGACCTGAGCCAAAAATCAAGAGTTGGGTCCTTTCCCAACTGAGCCACTCAGGTGCCCCTCACAGACCAGAACTTTTAACTAGAGAAAGGTGGAAAGGGTTTGTCTAAGCCACTAATCTCAAATTAAATACACTTAATTGGGGCAAATAAGCTAAACTATTTATAAGAATTATTTTAATCTTCATGACATACTAGGGTGGTAGAAGCTAACAAATTTTTCACTAAAACATTTTCCTTTTTTCTCCTGGGCACACAAAAGGACTACATTTCCTGGCCTTCTTTGCAGCCACATTTTGTTCTGGCCAATGAAAAATGACCAGAAGTGATGAGCATCATCTTCAGGTCTGACCCATGAAACTCACCCTTTTAATTCTCCAGGCTCTCTTCCCTCATCTGGGAAAGGATCCAGCAAAACCAGTAGTACAAGAGCCTATCTTCCCCCCCCACCCCCCGCCCAACCTTTACTGGATTGTGATATGAGCCAGGAATAAAGTTGTACTGTGTTAGATCATTGAGATGTGGGGATTGTTTGTTCATGTACCCTAATACAACAAATTTGACAAGAACCTAGAGAAGGGAGAGAGAAATTGTTTACAGTGTCTGGCACATGATGTACAATAAAAAAGATGATTAACCTCATTAATTTAAGAAACATGAATGTTACTTTTATGAGAGAGCTTATGAGCAACTATCTAAAAGTCCTCTGAGTAAACTGTGAGAAAATGTCAGGAATCACTGACAATACACTTTGGTTTCCAAAGCTTTTCACATATACAACTGGGCATATCTTAAGGAATGGACATACCACCCCTGCAGTACCTCATATTCTGTAGCCTGCTAAATCAGTAAAGCACATTTCTCTAAGTTTTATAAAAATATGTAACAAGTACAAATACAATTTTTATCCCTACTGGGAATCCCTCCTTTTTAAATTTTTTTTAGGATTGTATTTATTTAGAGAGTGAGAGATCAGGGTGGGTCAGGGGGAGAAGCAGAGGGAGAGGGACAAGCAGACTCCATGTTAAGCCCAGAGCCTGATGGTCTCAGGACCATGAGATCCTGACCTGAGCTGAAATCAAGAGTCAGGTGCTCAACCGACTAAGCCACCCAGGCACCCCTCCTTCCTCCATCTTGATGAGATTTTCCTCATTTATTCAAATCCAAGGGCTAAAATGTGTGTTTTAGATTTCTCAAGTTATTTTTTTCTCAGTAGTTTCCCTTGCTCTAACATGGTTTCTGGACATTATAGTACTTAGCTGGAGCTGTATTTTTAATCTTGAGAAATTGAATTCCTAAAATTTGGCCTTGGTCACTGAGTGATCTCAAATCTTTGATATAGTAACTACTACTGTATTTTCTTCTTCCTCCTTCATACTTACTTGCAAAGTTGATTCCTGTGGAATTGCATGGGTCGCTACCTAGGCTCCTGGCTTCACATTTTCTCCTCAAGTGCAGATAAATTATTTCTTCTTGCCTTGGGTGAATCAGAATATTAGCATAGCCTTCTGAGACATTTTGTTGCTATTACCCTTATCATGTTCCTCCCCTCAGTCTTACATTTTCAAAACATTCAGGAGGTAGGGGATTGGTTTTGAAGCCTTAATAAATGCTCAAAGAAGCTATGTGGCTTAGAGGAAGCAAACAGGATTTGCATGCAGACAGACTTGATTTCCAGCCCTGACATAGCCGCCAACCAGCTCTATATGACATTGGTCAGTTATTCAACTTTTAAGAGTCACAGCTAAAACAGAGATGGTAAAACCCACTTTGCAAAGATAAGTGAAATATGTAAGCTAATTTTACTTTTGAATATGGATACAAAAATCTTAAAATGCTAGCTAACTAAATCCAAAATATACCCCATAGCCATTTATTAATATCAAGAATATAAGTTTGGTTTAATATTTTTAAAAACAAATGTAATTTTACCTTACCTGATTGATGGGATAAACACAAATGGTCATAACAATAGATGCAGAAAGTTTTTGATAAAATTTAACATCCATTCATAAAAACAAAACTCTTGCCAAACTGGGAGTAGAAGAGAACTTCTTATATTGACAAAGGATATCTATTTTAAAAATTATGCTTAAAGAAGCAAAAGGTTTCTTAAATTGATAAAGGATAACTTTTAAAAAGTATTCATACTTAATAGTTAAAAGAGAACAACTGAGGCGCCTGGGTGGCTCGGTCGATTAAGTGTTTGACTTGTGATTTCCGCTCAGGTCATGATCTCATGGGTTATGAAATTCAACCCTGCATCGGGCTCCATGCTCAGTGGGGAGTCTGCTTGAGATTCTCTTTCCCTCCTTCTGCTCCTCTCCCCAACTCTCTCTCTCAAATAAATAATTAAAGCAATATGAAAAAAATCTCACTTTGAGGTCAAGAATAAGAGACTTCTTGGAGGGCACCTGGGTGGCTCAGTGGGTTAAAGCCTCTGCCTTCAGCTCAGGTCATGATCCCATAGTCCTGGGATGGAGCTCCACATCAGGCTCTCTGCTCCACAGGGAACCTGCTTCCTCCTCTCTCTCTCTGCCTGCCTCTCTGCCTATATGTGATCTCTGTCAAATAAATAAAATCATTAAAAAAAAAAAGAGAGACTTCTTGGATGCTTTGTCTGGCTTAGTTGGTAGGGCATGTGATTCATTATCTTGGAGTTGTGAGTCAAGCCCCATGTTGCATGTGGAGATTGCTTTTATTTATTTTAAGATTTTAATTTTAAGTATTCTCTACACCCAACATGGGGCTCAAATTCACAACCCTGAGATCAAAAGTCACACACTCTACCAACTGAGCCAGCCAAGGACCCCAGAGTTTACTTCAAAAAATAAATAAATAACATAATTTTAAAAAAAATAAGAGACTTCCTTTACTTATCATTGTCCTGGAGGTCCTAGCCAGCTAAGGGGAAAAAAGTTTAGATGATAGAAAATTCAGGAAGAAAAAATAAAACAACTACATATACATTATTAAGACAAAAAAAGCTTGGAAAGTTTATTGGATGCAACAAGTTGCACTTTTATATACCACAAATAATTTTTTAAATATCTGAAATAGATGACTTATAATTAAGCACTAAAAATACCAAGAGCCCAGGAATAACCTAACAAAAGATGTGTCTATCTCTAAATAGAAAAATAAAACTTTGTGCACAGATATTAGAGAAGACAAAAAGAAATGGAGAAGTGTACCATGTTCATAATGCCTTCTTCAACCCTGCTGCTTTTTAAATAAATGTACGCCATTTATTTACTTATTTATTTATTTTTAATGTAAGCTCTATGCCCAACATGGGGCACAACCTTGAAATCAAGAGTCACATTCTCTACCAACTAAGCCATCCAAGCACCCCTTTACTTTGCTTCTTAGTGCTTTGAATACAGTACCCTACTTGGAACCCAAGCCCTGATGCCTCAGAGACCTACCTGCCTCCATTTCTTTGTTGCTGTAAACAAACACTTGCATTAGAAAGAAAAACTAAAGAAACAGCTCCTGATAGTCTTAGCACTGTTGTGTGCAATACTGGATCCAAGCTCACTGTCACCAGGTCTAGCAAGGACTCTAATTGCAGCTGCATGGTGGACCCTAATCATTGAAAGTTCTGGGAAACCCCAGTTCATCTCCAAGCAGGAGAAGAATAGTCAACATTTATAGAGGATTCACTCCATCCAGATCACATTCCTTTTTTTGACCTTTAGTACAAGCCCAAGAGGAAAGGATTTATATTATCCTATTTCCTATGTGAGAATACCGAGGCTCTTCCATGTTACTGGCAATCAAAGACCCACAGTTAGTCATGAAGTTGAAACTCAAATCCAAGACCTTTGATACCAAATTTGATGGATTATCTTCTATAAAAACAATACATTTTTTAGAGCAACCCTGTCATGTCATCATCATAGTACATTCATTGGGGCAAATTCAAGGTCTTGAGTCTTTTGACTGAATAAATCTTTTCCTTATGCCTCTCTTCTCAAACAATTGAGTTTCTCTGCAGAAACTCATTATACTTTTATATCTTAAAAAGGGAAGAGAGTGTGGGGCACCTGGGTGGCTCAGTGGATTAAGCCTCTTCCTTCAGCTCGGGTCATGGTCTCGGGGTCCTGGAATCGAGCCCCTCATCGGGCTCTCTGCTCAGCGGGGAGCCTGTTTCCCTGTCTCTCTCTGCCTGCCTCTCTGCCTGCTTGTGCTCTCTCTCTCTCTGTCAAATAAATAAAATCTTTAAAAAAATTATTTAAAAGAAGGGAAGAGAGGGAGAGAAAGGAGAGCAAAAAGTAGGGACTTTACAGTATTTGCCTCACAAATTGACAATTAGTTTTTATAGTCAAGCCAAAACCTCCCTTCTCTTACCTGTGAAGAGGGATAATAAATTTTCTCTTTCTCGGTCTTTTTAGGATTAAAGTGAAACATGAAAAAGGCTTAGCACAGTGCCTAACACATAGTATATGCTCAATAAATACTAGCTATTGCTATGGGCATCAACGACGCCACTAGAAGATAATCCCACAGGTTTTACAACCAAACAGAGTATTTCCCAGATCAGAGTAGAGGAAGCACAATGCTAAACTGACTGCAGTTTTGTTTGACCAGGTCTTTTGTATAGTATTTATTTTTTAAGATTTTATTTATTTAAGAGAGAATGAGAATAAGAGAGAGAGCAAGCATGAGAAGGGAGAGGGTCAGTGGGAGAAGCAGACTCCCTGCTGAGCAGGCAGCCCATTGCGGGACTATATCTAGGGACTCCAGGATCATGACTTGAGCCAAAGGCGCCCAGACAACTGAGTCACCCAGGTGCTCCCTTTTGTACAGTATTTAAAGAGCTATCCTTTCTCTGGAGAGCTGTAGCGGGAAAGAAACCGCCCCCCCCCACCCCACAAACTAGGTGTTTTGGTTCTCAGCATGTGATTTACAAAGGAAGCCATATTGTCCAAGACATCTCCTTTGTTCATTCTTTTATTCGCTTATTTACTTTGCAATAAAATTGCTGAGGAGCCAGCAATGTAGTAGGCATTATCCTAGTCATTGGGAATGGAGAGAATTCTATCATGAATTAGCACTACAAAAGGAACTCTCGGGCAGTCTTCTCAGGCATCACAGTTCTGAGGGTCCAGGACTGTTCATTTGGAGGAAGAGGAGGCACACTGCCAAGTATGGTGAGAAATGCATAAGCTTAGCATCAGAGGGATGGAAGTTTAAAGCAAGGTGCTGCTTACTTTATGTGTAAACTTGAACAAATCCTTCATATCTCTAGACCTCCATTTCTTCATCTGCTAAATGGGAACTATAATGAGGATTCAGTGGTGTCAGGTAAATGAAGTGCCTGGCCCTTAGTGGCTCCTTCTCATGAAATTGATGGGCTTTCTGTCCCTCTAACTTCTCCATTCCAAGTTGCATTTTTCTTTGCAGTTTCTTTTTCCTTTTAAGGCTGATCTTAATTTGCTGTAAAACCTGCTCTCAAACATGTAATAATAATAATAATAAAATAAGTGGAGAAGTGGGTGGGACACACAGTGTACTTTGCCCTCCACCAGGAAGCCACCCTCCCACTCCTCTTCCCACACAGCCATCATTGTTTCCAGCACAAACTCCTGTTCCTCAAAGGCTGGTCATTCCTTAACTAACCATAACCAAGCATTTCAAGCCATCTCTGATTGGTAAATCAAACGGTGATGCAGGTGGACTGTTTTTACATTTGCTCTTTATCCTTTAGTAACTGGTCAGACTATTCAGAGGAAAAAAGGGTCTTGTAGGGAAGCTGACCCTAAAAGAATGTTGAGTATGTCCTTCTTGGACTCTTGATGCATCAGGACAAATGTCCTTTGTCCTCTGAATAGTGATGGCCCAGCTCTTTTTGTCTAATTGAACCCTGCTTTAAACACTGAGAAGTTGTTTTCTTCATTTATTTACTTAATTGTTTATTCATTTACTCACTAGACATTTATTGACCACCAACTATGTGCCAAGCCTGTGCTAGAACTGGGGGATGTACCAGTGAAAAACTGGATCCCTACCCTCATGAAGCTTACATTCTACCAGGGTAGACAAATGACAACAAAAAAGTCATCAAATAAATGAACCAGAAAATTGTGATAGATGAGTCCTATGAGAGAACCAAACAGGGAAATGTATGAAAGAGTAATTGCATAGAATAGAAGGTGAAGAGTGGCCAAAGTGCGGCTTTCCAAGGAGGGAGTATTTAAATTGAGCCCTGAGATGCCAGTTTTGTGAGTAGCCAGAAAAACTTTCTCAGCAGAGGGAACAGTAGGGCTTGGCATGTGTAGAAAAATTAAAGGGGTACAAATAAGAGGGGAGAGCCTAGCAGATGACAAATTAATCAGGATTTTATAAGCTAGGACTATGGATTTTACTGTAAGTTCAATTCCTTAAATGTTCAGTAAATGCTGATTGAATGCCTAATGTATACCAGGCACTGTTCTAGGCTCTGGACATGCAGAAATAACATTGGAAGTAACTTTGTTTTTTTAAGTAGTTGACATGCAATTTTGCATTAGTTTCACCTGTACTAAAAGTAACTCATGAAAATCACATTATGGAGCAGAAAGCAGGCAGTAAATAAAATAAATAAGTAAAAGAGTGTTTTTAGATAGTGCTAGGAAGACTATTTTATTTATTTATTTATTTTTTAAGTAATCTCTAGGCCCAATATGGGGCTCAAACTCAGGACTCCAAGATCAAGAGTCACATGCCCTACCCACTGAGCCAGCCAAGCACAGCAGGTGAGATTTAAATTACAGATTCTGTTTCTGATCTTGAGTTTTCTTATCCATGAATAAGGGCTGCTTTTTTAATTGTTCAAATCTTTTGTGTTCCTTAGCATTTTTTTTTAAAGATTTTATTTATTTATTTGACAGATAGAGATCACAAGTAGGCAGAGAGGCAGGCAGAGAGCGAGAGGAGGAAGCAGACTCCCTGTGGAGCAGAGAGCCCAATGTGGGGCTCGATCCCAGGACCCTGGGATCATGACCTGAGCCGAAGGCAGAGGCTTTAACCCGCTGAGCCACCCAGGTGCCCCTCCTTAGCATTTTAATATAGACTTCGTGCATTTCTTAACAGTTTCTCCCTAGACATCTGTTCTTTTTATTGATACTGCTAATGACAATTTTTACTCCATTATATTTTCTAACTGGTCATTATTTGTTTGCTTGAAGGTTGCATATTAGTTTTTCTTTTCTTTAAGATTTTATTTATCTATTTGACAGAAAGAGAGGGAATACAAGCAGGGGGAGTGGGAAAGGGAGAATCAGGCTCCCTGCTGAACAGGGAGCCCAATGCAGGACTTGATCCCAAGACTCTGGGCCATGACCTGAGCCGAAGGCAGACACTTAACAACTGGGCCACCCAGGCACCCCTCAAATTAGGTTTTCTGTGTATTAATTTTATAACCCAACCACCAAACTAAATACTCTTCTCTATAATAGTTACTCAGTTGATTCTCTTGTCTTTCCTTGGGTAAGCAGTTAAATCATCTATAAACAACATACAATTTACTTCCTCTTTTCTACTTTCTGTTTCTCTTAGTTTTTTCTATTTAGGAGTTTTAAGCAGGAGGGCTGCCTAATCACTTTAATCTTTATTATTTTGTCTATATTATAATCTATATTATGTCTAATCTTTATTATTTACAATAATAAAGACTACATTGGCTGCAAAAATGGAACTAAGAAACCATCTTAGGAGTCCAGTACAGTAGTGCAGATACCAAAAGATGGTGCCCCAGCTAAGAGAGTGACAATAGAGATGGACAGAAATGGATAGGCTGAAAATGTATTTTGAAGCATGGCCGAAAACAGGCTGATTATATCATGCTAGTAATTTGCCAACTTCTTGGGAACCTTAGAACATGAGAATCACAGTTAGAATGGACCATAAATATATTCAAGTGTGTCCCCTAACCCTATGTTTTCTTGGATTCATTCCAAATTCTGAACCACCTCCAGTGATGGAGAATTCAGTATCTTCTATTGTGCCCATTCCTTTTGCTCATATCACTCCCCAAACCCTGCTTTTTTTCAGGTACTATATGGGGCTCTAGGAAATATGAATAACTAACCCTCACTGCCTCCCTGAGAAAGCTCAGAGAGAGGAACAACTCTCTTCGAAGGTCTCTTTCCTGGCAGATCCTGCCCTCTAGTTTCCTGTCTGAATCCTCTTTCAGAACAAGGCTGACCTCTCTCCATGGGTAGCTTACTCCTCAGGTGTTTGCAAAGGTGATCATCGCTTTTTAGGGTTTCCGTCTTCTCTTCCTTTTTTTTTTTTAAGATTTTATTTATTTATATGAAAGAGAGAGAGAACATGTGGGGGGCAGGGTAAAGGGATGGGGAAAAGCAGACTCCCCAGTGAGCAAAGAGCCCAATGCAGGATTCCATCCCAGGACCCTGAGATCATGACCTGAGCTGAAGGCAGACACTTAACTGACTGAGCCACAGCACCGCTCCCCGCCCCCTCTTTTTGTTAGCTTGACCTGACATGAGATTCCCTCTTTATGGTGATCCAAATTTGGGAAACCTGAAACTTGTGGTTTAGTGTTTTTTTTCTGAAGTGTTATTATGTCATTTCTTTACCTTTACTTTGTTAATTCTATACCTGGGAAGTTAATGTTCATTTGTTATATATCTTTGTCCATATTTTTGGTTTTGGCTTAGTGTTTACCTTTTTTAAAGGACTGTCTTTATTAAGGACTTAGTGTATGAAGTGTATAATTAGCTTTGGGAACAAAAAACTAAATAGCCATGCAGTCAGTTACATTGCTAGGCTCAACAAACACTAGTGGTTACAAGGCTGAAGGCATTTTTTCAAAGAAAAGACTGAGAATAAATAATAATGCACATGGAAGGAAGCTAGCAAGCTGATTAGTGTTAAGTGTAAAATATAAATATATGATTTCTTCAAGACAGGCAGTGATAGAGTCTACTTCTACATGTACTACATAATATCCAGTTCCAAATAATCAGGCTTTTCTTTCCCCCCAACAACCCATTACTCTTCCAAAGTAGTTATGTTAATTATGTGTTCACAATCCCCATCCAATTTAATGGTCAATATATTTAATGAACATGCTATCTTCTTGGTGAGGCATTCTTGTGTACCATTTGAATATGACTATATTTACAGTGTCAAAACACATAATACAATTTGACAGGTTTTCCCAAATGAGTTGCAGAGAAGTGACAAGGGGAAAGAGAAGAGGTTTGTTTTTTTTTTTTTTCTGTAAAGAGGGTGACCTCGGTCAATCCAGAATGGAGACAGCTGTGAATTATAATAGGTTCCTCTGAGAGTTGTCAGATTTAAACTAAACTGATGATAAAATAGCTCAGGGAATAATTCCTTGTGCTTTGCAAGTGTTGTGGGCTTCTTTATATGATGTAAGATAATTTTCTCTCCCTAAATCTTTTCTTTAAGCCTAGGTAACTTGGACGAGCATAAAGAGCATTTGTTTTGCAGTCAGATATGTCTGACTTTGAATTCTGATGTGAGTCAGGACAATCTAACAGTTTTTTTTTTTTTTAATTTTGCATGTTACTTAACTTTTCTAATTTGGTTTTTCAATATTTAAATGGATTATAATGTTTTCTCTAATAAGGTGAAATTGAATAAATGTAATTTGTGTGTATTCTTTTTAAAGATTTTATTTTTAGCAATTTCTACACTCAATGGGGACTCAAACCTACAACCCTGAGATCAAGAGTCACATTCTCTACTGACTGAGCCAGCCAGGCGCCCCACTTGTTTGATTTTCATGTAAATATAAATGTATATACATTCAACAAAACCCTTACTTAATATTTAGTAATATTAGAGGTCAGATTCTTTTTTCTATTTTTATTTTTATTATTTATTTTTATTAACATATAGTGTATTATTTGCATTTGCCATAGCACATACCCTCCCCAATATCCATAATCCAACCACCCTCTCCCTACCTCCCCTACCCCCCAGCAACCTCAGTTTGTTTCCTGAGATTAAGAGTCTCTTATGGTTTGTCTCCCTCCCCAGTCCCATCTTGTTTCATTTTTTCCCTTCCTACCCCCCATGACCCCCTTCCCTGCCTCACAAATTCCTCATATCAGAGAGATCATATGATAATTGTCTTTCTCTAATCAACTTATTTCACTTGGCATAATACCCTCTAGTTCCATCCATGTCATTACAAATGGCAAGATTTCGTGTTTTTTGATGGCTGCATAGTATTCCATTGTATAGTACTCCACATCTTCTTTGTCCATTCATCTGTTGATGGACATCCAGTTTCTTTCCATAGTTTGGCTATTGTGGACATTGCTTCTATAAACATTCAGGTGCACGTGCCCCTTAGACCACTACATTTGTATCTTTAGGGTAAATATTCAGTAGTGCGATTGCTGGGTTGTAGGGTAGCTCTATTTTCAACTTTTTGAGGAACCTCCATGCTGTTTTCCAGAGTGGCTGCACCAACTTGCATCCCCAGAAACAGTGTAGGAGGGTTCCCTTTTCTCTGCATCCTCACCAATGTCTGTCATTTCCTGACTTGTTAATTTTAGACATTCTGACTGGTGTAAGGTGATATCTCACTATAGTTTTGATTTGTATTTCCCTGATTAGAGGCCAGATTCTTTACCATGTACTTCCTTTTTAAAGATTCTTATTTATTTATTTATTTATTAGAAAGAGAGAGCTCAGGCAGACAGAGTGGCAGGCAGAGGCAGAGGGAGAAGCAGGCTCCCTGCCAAGCAAGGAGCCCGATGTGGGACTCGATGCTGGGATCATGACCTGAGCCAAAGGCAGCTGCCCAACCAACTGAGCCACCCAGGCGTCCCCATGTACTTCCTTTTTAAAAAAATCCATTCTTTCACCTAAATTACTTCTTTCTTTCATATACGACATTTTCCAGGTCATTCTGCTTCCGAAAGCCTTTTCAAATTGGATTCATCATCTCCATTCTTCCTGGCAATGTCTTAGTTCAGGATCTATTTTCTCTTGCTTAGATTATTGCAAATACTTTTTAATTTATACACTTCTCTCCAAGTCTTACTGCCCTTTTTTTTTTCCCAGTCATGCTACTTCTAATCCATCTTCCACACTGTGCAGAGCTTCTCAAAACACAGTTCTGATTATGAGTCAACTTTTCTGGCCTAAATACTTTCGTGTTTTAGAGAAACTTTTTTTTTTTTTAAAGATTTTATTTATTTATTTGTTAGAGAGAGCAAGAGAGCACAGGCAGACAGAGTGTCAGGCAGAGGCAGAGGGAGAAGCCGGCTCCCTGCCAAGCAAGGAACCCAATGAGGGACTCGATCCCAGGACGCCGCTGGGCTCATGACCTGAGCCGAAGGCAGCCGCTTAACCAACTGAGCCACCCAGGCGTCCCTAGAGAAACATTTTTTTTAAAAGATTTTATTTTATTTATTTGATAGACAGAAATCACAAGTAGGCAGAGAGGCAGAGAGAGAGGAGGAAGCAGGCTGTCCGCAGAGCAGAGAGCCCGATGCGGGGCTCGATCCCACGACCCTGGGATCATGACCTGAGCCGAAGGCAGCAGCATTAACCCACTGAGCCACCCAGGTGCCCCGAGAAACATTTTTTTAAGGTTTTATTTTTTAAAGTAATCTTTACCCTCAACATGGGGCTCGAACTCAAGAGCCTGAGATGAAGAGTGGTCTGTTCCACCAACTGAGCCAGCCAAGCACCCCTTGCCTAAATACTTTCGATGTCCAGTTTTTACTGCACAGATCTTGTCTCCTTCAACTTTTGTCTTTGATGTCAAGCAGGGTTCAGTGGGGGTTTTTTGTTTTGTTTTGCTTGTTTTAGATTTATTTATTTATTTGAGAGAGAGAGTGAGAGGGCATGAGTAGGAGGGGCAGAAGGAGAGGAAGAGAGACCCTCAAGCAACCTCTGCACTGAGTGTGGAACCTGATGCAGAGCTTGATCCCATGACCCTGAGATCACAACCTGAGCCAAAACCAAGAGTTGGATGCTTAACTGACTGTACTACCCAGGTGCCCCAAACAGGGTTCTATGTTAACCACTGCCTTCTATTAGCTTCTTCAATTATCTGTTATTAGATTAGGTTATGTCTGAACAAAAGGATCTACAGGTGGCTTTTAAACCTATAACTTTTAAAAAGATTTTAAAATATGATAAAAATGTGCTGGGTGCCTGGGTGGCTCAGTTGGTTGAGTGATGGACTCTTAATTTCACTCAGGTCATGATCTCAGGGTCCTGGGATCCAGCCTGTACTGGATCAGTACAGAGTCTGCTTATAAATTCCCTCCCCTCTACTCCTCCCCCTGCTCACTCTCTCTCTCTCTCAAATAAAAAAAAAAATGATAAAAATGTTCAACTTTGGGGCACTTGGGTGGCTCGGTGGGTTAAAGCCTCTGCCTTCAGCTTGGGTCATGATCCCAGGGTCCTGGGATCGAGCCCCGCATCGGGCTCTCTGCTCGGCAGGGAGCCTGCTCCCCCCGCCCCCCGCCCTACCTCTCTGCTTGCTTCTCTGCCTACTTGTGATCTCTGTCTGTCAAATAAATAGGTAAAATCTTTTAAAAAATTTTTTTTAAATGTTCAACTTTACTTAAAATAAGAGATCTAAAATTTTTTTAAAGATTTTATTTATTTATTTGTCAGATAGAGAGAGAGCATGGGAGCGAGCACAGGCAGACAGAGTGGCAGGCAGAGGCAGAGGGAGAAGCAGGCTCCCTGCCGAGCAAGGAGCCCGATGTGGGACTCGATCCCAGGACGCTGGGATCATGACCTGAGCCAAAGGCAGCCACTCAACCAACTGAGCCACCCAGGCGTCCCAGAGAACTAAAATTTAAAACTAAGTAGGATATTATCTTTCATCAGTTTGACAAAGATCAAAGTGTTTGACAATACGTTATTTGGGCTAGGGTGTGGGGAAATATTCTAATACATCATTGATAGGAGCATAAAGGAGTATAATCTTTTCAAACAACAATTTGACAATATCTATCAAAAATGACCATAACTTTGGCCCAACATCCCATTTAGCCTACAGAAAAATACATGGAAAGATATATGGGAAGAATAAAAACAGAGCACCAGTTAAGCAAATTATAGCAGATCACCTGGATAATTTAGTAGTCTGGTACTGTGCTGCCTTTCAAAACAGTCCTTTGAGATGGCATAGTATATCTCTTGTGGAGGGGGAAACTGATGATTGAGGAAAGTATCTGGCTGAAGTGTGTTTCATTAGGAAGCAGTAGGGACATAAGCCTAGGTTTACCTGGCACTAGCAACCTGCAGCCTTCCCTGGGAATCCCTCAGCTGTGAAAAAGACCTCTTTGTATTCTGAGTATTGTTCTGCCTATCTATGCTCTTCCCCATAAGACTGGAGGCTTCTTGAAAGCAAGAGCCCATCAACCGCTTTACCATTAGCCACTATCCCAATGCCTGACACCTGTGAAGAACTCCGTAAAAGTTTATTGATATGAATGATTTTCTTTAAGCAACCAGATATTATGGGGATGTAAATTCTTTACTGAGAGGCAGATGATTTTGGTTTGTGTCATCATCATACCAAACAATTTTAGAACGAAAAAATGAGATGGTGATGGTCAATGCTGCAGCCACAGAATTAAAGAGCAAGCCAGGTTTTTTGATGTTTGTTTTCCAGCGTGTAAGAGAATAATTCAAAACATCCTAAAAACATGTGCTTCTCCACATGGCTGACAGGGGCAAGCATAGGACTGACCCTGTGGTTTATCCTGTGAAACATTTTATTCAATGCCTCTTGTTTCTAGCTCCATTTGGACTGCTCAGAGCGGGGGTTGGTCCCCAGCCTATTTGTGGCTGGAGGATTCTGTCACATGTCAGTAAAGAAGCCTGTGTCCCCTCCAACTGTAATGACCTGCCTCTGAGAGGGCCACACACTACACTCACTGCAATACTTCCAGCTTCTGGGAAACCGTGGTATTTAGAGACTTTCCAGAGCAATCAGCAATTGCCTAAAAGGCATATATTTCTTCAATGCCAAACTCGAAGTTACAGAAAATTTTACAAAATAGTGCTCAAAGCAACACTTAGTTCCCTGAATCTATAAGAAAGATTTCTTACAAAAATCTCTTATTGGTCTCCTCTAATTTTCCACCTTCTCTGGAAATATGAGTCAACCAATGGAGAACAAGGGACAGGTTTATCAGTTGGGACTTAAACATGGGCTTGACGGGGTGCCTGGGTGGTTCAGTCAGTTAAGCGTCTGCCTTTGGCTCAGGTCATGATCTCGGGGTCCTGGAGTCATACCCATGTCAGGGCTCTGTGCTCAGCTGGGACCTTGCTTCTTCCTTTCCCTCTGCCCCTCCACTTGCTTGTATTCTTCTCTCTGTCTCTCCCTCAAATAAAGAAATAAAATCTTCAAAATAAATAAAGTATGTGAAGAAAAATATCTATCTGACCACACGTTGTGAAATACATCCGGAGCAAAGAAATTTTCCAAATCAGGTAATAAAATACATGCCAATTTAAAAAACAAAACAAAAAAACTATGGGATTGTCAACTTAGAATTTCAGAGAATCCTTTACCTGCATCACTGGTATAATGAAAATAGCATAGACTGAGGCACCTGGGTGGTTAAGCAGCCAACTCTTGGTTTTGGCTCAGGTCATGGTCCCGGGTCGTGGGACTGAGCCCCATGTCAGGCTTGTCCCTCTCCCTCTGCTCCTCCTGTCTCTCTCTGAAATAAATAAGTAAAATCTTAAAAACATAGAAAACAGCACAGACTGAAAATAGGCTGACCAGAATTTGAAATTAAGTTCTGTCAACAACTGATCATGTGACCTTTGGCAAATTACTTAACTTCTTTGAGGTTCTACATACTCATTTTGCAATGTTGTGGTGAGAACTTGATAGGTCATCATCAGCACAGTTCCAAGTACACAATAGGTGCTCAGTAAATCTTGTTGAGCAAAGTGAGTGAATAACATACTTAAGATGATCAGCATATAGAAGCGTTTAATCAATATTAATTCCCTTCCCATTCTCCACCTTCTCACTTTCAGTTCAGTGTATGTGTTGCCCTTTGGTGAATTTTTCACCCTAATGGTTGCTCCTAAAGGTAACCAAAACCTATTTTTAACCAGAAAGAAATTAATTAAGGCAGAAAGGGAGCATGCAGTGGAAATGTATTCACTTTAGCTTCCAAGCCTCCAAGGGATGGCTTTGTTTTCCTATTTGCCAAAAATAAGTCTGTCTGATGTTGTTTAATGGAGAAAATTTTAGATTTTAATTTTCAAAACTATCTGTAGTGTTGCAGAATGAATTAGAGACAACCAATAGAGAACAGCCATCACTAAATCATGCATTAGAATCTTCTTATACTATGTGAAAACGCCATGGATCAGTGATTGAGCACATAACTTTAACCTCTGACCAGCCTATATTAGAACCCAAACTCTGGCCAGCCTATATGAGAGTCCAAACTCATTTTTTCTGTGTGAGCTGGGGCAATTTATTTAAGCAGTCTGAACCTCAATGTGCTTATCTATGAAATGTGTTAAAAAAAATAGTACCTACCTCATGGGCTTGGCAAAGGTTGAATGAAATAATTACCACTCCCACCATTGTGCCTGGCACAGGGTTCGCTCTCAACAGATTATTACTATCCTCTCATCTAGTACAACCCTGAAAGGTAGCCAGTTTTATTGCTTCTGTTTTATAGACAAGGAAACAGCGTCGTGGATGAAGAACCTAAAAACATTTAGCACATCACCAGGCAAGTACTAAAAGCTCAAAATATGTGACCTTGAGAAAAGAGACAAATTGATGGTCTCCAACCAGTAGATCAGGATTTGTGATTAGAATTTAAAGCCAAGCACTTATCCTTTATTATACTCTGCATGCATTTTCTGTAGGAAGAGGAAACTTGAAATGACCCATTAACTTTTCTACCTATTCCTATGTGCTGGGAGGGTATGGCCAGAGCCCTATGCAGCCAGCACATAGCCATTGTAGGTGCTCAGTAAATATTTGGTTATTCAACAAATGTAAGGGGTGAGCTCCCTGGGACTCTGTGCTAGATCTTCCTTGTCAGGAGCTATACCAGCCCCCATTCCTACCCCAGGCCCCCTATCTTCCTTGTGACTTCCTCCCACATCTTGGAGGCTTCAGGAAAATCAACAAAGGGCCCTCCTCCTGAAAGGGGAGAAGATATATGCCTTAAACAAAAAAACTTGAGCGTTCCTTGAAATGCCAACATTGAAAATTTCACCTAAAGTTTAAAAAGTGGGCCACTCACTGGGTCACCTGGGTGGCTCAGTCAGTTAAAGTGTCTGATTCTTGATTTCGGTTCAGGTCGTGATCTCAGGGTCATGAGATTGAGCCCCACACTGGGCCTGCAGCCTACTTAAGATTCTCTCTCTGCCCTCCCTGCATGCTGCTCATGCATGCGCTCTCCTCATTGTTTTAGAAAAGAACATGTTTAAACCTAAATAAGTCCATAGTTTGGAGATCTTTGGATTTAGGCTTTAGGATTTAGGATTTGGATTTAGGATTAGAAGAGCCTATGCCCCAAGTCCCAACCCTAATTAATATTTCTAAGCAGTGTGCACTTGGACTAATCACCTATCATCTCTGAGATCTGGGTTCTCCACTGGAGAATAATTCCCAGATTTTTCTAAGTAATAAGAGAAATATGTGGATAATAGCCCTGCATAAATTGTGAAGTACTCTTAAAAACACTAGTCCCTGTCCTGGTCCTATATTAGTCATGCCCTAAGGATACAGTGCTGTGAGACCCCAGGTTTCCCAGTAGATGGGCTGTGGATGTCTCATTACCTCCCAGTCACTCTGTGTCAGAGGCTGAGCCACTGACATTTCAGGGTAGAGGAGGACATGAAGAAGAGCTCTGGCACAAGGAAGGGCTAGGTCAGCTTTCCCAGGTCAGTCAAGCAAGGACCCCTTCACCAACTTTCATCCTCATAGGAAAACTCACCTAAACTCTCAACAGTCTCCCAGAAGAAACTCCTCTCCCAAAGAATCCAGGGTCTTGGGAGAAAGGAGGAGGCTGGTGGGGGAAACTCCTGCTTAGCCCTTTCTCCTCAGAAGATATTCGTGTGAGGAGAATGGACTTTTTCATCTTCGAGTCAGGGCAAACAATTGGCATGTTTCGTGAGCTCTTCCTTATAGCAACAGCGTGGTGGTGTGGAAAGAGCTTCAGAGTGACTCAGGGCTTGCCTCAAAGCCCCTGACCTTTAATTAATGTGTGACCTTCAACTGATCGCTACTTCCTTTGAACTATGGCCTAAGCTTAGGAAAGCCCTAAAGATAGAGGAGACATCACTTCTTAGCTCACCCTGTTGCTCTTAGAAGCCATGCTTTCAGTTCCCAGTTAGATTCCATCTTGAATTTGTCTCCAAATGTTTTTTCCTGAGTTATTTTAGACTCTCCTATTGTTTAAAGCTCCAATACTATGTTCTTTGTCTGAGAAGTTAATGCCAAGGCCTGAATCCAGCACATAGGTTCTCAGTACATGCTTATTAAGTGCCTGACTCTAGGAATTAATTTAAAATTCATTGTAAGCTCCTGAGTGAAGCCCCCAAAGTACTCAGCAAGGCACAAAGCCGAGTGCTCAAGAAACAAGAATTGTTAATTCATCAGTTCAACATTTATCATCTCTTCCCTCCACTTGATTTGCATCTTCTTTGCTTTGGGAAGTTGAAATTTCCTGCCACGTTTTCCATTTCCCAACTGTCACCAGCTTTGAAGTACAAATTTCCATATTCTTAGAGAATTCTGGAATCTCTCCTTATGGGACACCAAGGTAAATGTGAATTTCAGATAAAAAATAAATACTTTCTTAGATATAACTATCTCCCATAAGAGCCTTTGGATATACTTGTACCAAAAATTTTTTCACTGTTTATCTGAAATTCATATGTAACTGAGATCTGTATTTTATCTGGTAACCCTTCTTAGAGGGTCTTACCATAAGCAACGATATGGACATAGATATTGTCATTTCTCAAAATTACACCTTTGAGGCTCTGTGTTCATTAATTAGTTGGTTTCCAAACATCCCTAAGGAGACAAAAAGCTGCTTTATCTTCCTCCAAGCACAGGTTGTGCTCAGAGTCATGTGTTGGGGAAGAGAGAATCAAGCCCCCCAGTTTCCCCCTTGATATCAAGCTTCCTTCATTCCATCAGTGAGCTGCCCTCTCTCATCCCAGCCACTGGACAGGTGCTTGTGGATATGCCATCAGCACCCAGAAATTACAGCCTCTATCTTTTGTATGTCTCCTAGTGCACTAAACCACTGAGTCCTGAGTTTGTTCTTATTGCTGTTATTTATTTTTCATTGCTTTCCCTACGGAATTATTTCCTGGACCTGCCTCTTCATTCCGCTTCTCTAGCTGGCTGTGCTAATTTACTATGTCATCACCTGGGGCCTGGATTACAGCAACAGTGTCCCAGCTCTTCTGGCTCCCTGTATCTGTGCAACTTCCTGCAAATTTATGCTTATTTACCGTCCTTCTCCCACCTGGGAATCCCTTTTGGGAGAAGCTGGCACGAGTCTCTATTTTCTGTTTACCAAATCAATACCGGGCCCCACAACCTGGCCTTCAAGGCCCCAACCCTCTATGGTTTCCTCTCCTTGTCTGCCTTCCATAAACTGATGCAATACAATGTCTATTTGCCAATCCCTGGGCCTCCTCCCTGCTCTTAACTGCATCAGCCCCATCTTTACATTTGTCCTGTATCCCTAAATCCTTTCCTTCTTCTCTGGTTCAATCCAGGTCCCCTGCCTCCTTCCAAAATCCAGCCCATTAGAGGATAACACAGCCAACTGTGGGGTGGAGAAGGCTGTTCCAAGGGGAAGAAAGCAGAAGAGGAAAACACAAGTCATTCAATAGATTTGATTATGCAAAATTGAAAAGCTTCTTTATGTTAAAATGTCCTATAAACGAAACAAGAGAAACTAGGGAAAATGTTTGCTACATATAATAAAGTTAATATTCTTAATATAATTTTACAAATCAGTATGAAACAGATATTCCAAAAGCAAACAAAGAAGAGATATTAGTGTGTCACACACGGACACAAAATAGAAGAGGCCGGAAACATAGAAAGCCATAAAACCTCAGTAGTATAAGAGAAATGCAAATGAAATAACAAAGAACTTCCTTTCCCTTTATCAAATGGGCATTTTTTAAAGACCTTAGTCAATGCTGATATGAGTGCAAAAACAGGAACTTTCACACATGCTTTTAGCAGGATGTTTTTTATACTTTTTAAAATAGCATAGGTTTGAAAAATCTTATTACCTTTTTACCATGTGAACAGTGTTTTCCAGTATTTCTACAATAAATATAGATCCTTTTTATGATTAACAATATACACAAATACATTTTGAAAATTCCTATGAAAATTAAAGATAGATGAGGAGAGAAGAGAAGGAGAGTACTCTATCTTAATTCAAATGCTCAGTAGTGAGTGTGTTTCTCCTTCTCCCTCTGCTCCTCCCTCCACTCATGCTCTCTCTCTCTCTTCTCAAATAAATAAATAAAATCTTAAAACAAAAAGCAAAAAACAAACCAAATAGACCTGGTTTAGAAATCCATGATTGCCACTAACTAGCTAGCTGTCATTAACCTCTCAAGCCTAGAGACTTTGGCTCACAGGGCTGTGAAGATTAAAACAGAAGAAAAAGGTGTAACTTGTTACCATAGTACCTGATGGTTTGTTTGTTTTTTTAAGATTTCATTTATTTATTTGAGAAAGAGAGCAAGAGGGAGAGAGAGTGTCTGCACAGAGGGAGAGGGATAAGCAGGCTCCCCTCTGAGCAGGGAGCTCAATGCAGGGCTCAGTCCCAGGCCCCGAGATCATAACCTGAGCCAAAGGCAGACAGTTAACAGACTGAGCCACCAGGCACCTCCGTAGTACCTGATGATTTGTAAACATTCAAAAAATGGTAGTATCTGTGTTATTGTTCTGTTATATCCTCAGCAGATAGTTTCAATGTTCTGCATATAGTAGGTGCTAAATTTAAATGTCTGACTGATGGTCTGATCTTTTAAATCTGTACCTTTAATAATCTTAATCTTCTCTACTGACCCCATTCTTTTTCCCTTTCCTCTTTCTTATTCCACATCTGTTCTCTCAATCTCCTTTCTCCTTCTTATTTAATTCCTTGTCTTATGGAACAATCTTTCCTAAGTGTCTGAACAGCATTTTCAAAGCCCAACTCCAGCCTTACCTGAAGGTCAGCAGCGTTACAATGGGTCAGCCTTACCTGAAGGTCAGCAGTGTTGACAATGGGTCCCAGTCTTCTCTTTACTCTTGTTCTTATTTTATGAATACCTGGCTTGAAACTCATCTGTTCTTGGAATGCTGCCTATGCTTGACTACACCTGAGTCTGTTCACATGGGTGCTTGCTGGTGGCCTGTGATATGCTTGTCTGTTGACCTTTTCTTTCCTCCAGGCAGAAGCTCATTTTATGTTCCTTATGATCCTTCCTGCATGTTTGTGTTCATCAGTCTTATAAATTAAGTTTATAGTACTTATTAGTCAGCCAAATATCCTCCCTTTCCTTCCTATTTTTCCCCCTTTCATCCTTCCCACTCCTTCACCCTGCCCCTTCAGAATATAATTATTATTCTTTTCTTTTCCTCTCACGTAATTTTGTATTTACTTTGGGAAAGTAGGATTAATGCTTTTGTGCCTATGATCCATTGGCCTGATATTGACTATATGTCCTTGTATTTTTTTTAAAGATTTATTTATAAATTTGAGAGAGAGAGAAAGAGACAGAGGGAGGGAGAGAGAGTCCATAAACAGGAGGGTCAGAAGAGAGAGAAAGGGAGAGAGAAACTCAAGCAGACTCTGTGCTGAGTGCAGAACCTAACATGGGTCTTGATCTCATGACCTTGAGATCATGACCTGAGCCAAAACCAAGAGTGGACACTTAACTGACTGAGCCATTCAGGCACCCCAATTATATGTCCTTGTATATTTTAGAAACATACACTGAACACTTTAGAGCAACTGATAAGAGATAACAACAGGAGAATGTGACCATGTGACCAGCACAAGATTTTTCCTTGTAACTCTTGTGGTAGTGAGTATGGAGTTTGTCATTAGACTAGATTTGAATCTGTTTCCAGTACTGTGCTCTCTGAGATTTAGGTTCTTTGACTGTAAAAAGTGATAACATCTGTCTCAGAAGGTTGGAATTAAATGTGTGTAAAGCATAAGATACAATCTAAGTCAGAGTAGATATAAGAGCATTCTCTAACACAAAGAGAAATGTGAATTTCCCCTTCTCTTTCCTAGATTTACCCATTCTGTGGGGTTTTATAATTCAGTGGGGGGGGGTGGAATAAGACTTACATAGATTAACACTAAACACAATCAAAATTAATTTATCAAACACATAACACTTACTATGTCCCACCTACCCTACTAATAGCATTTTGTAAGATTACCTCATTTAACCCTCATAACAGGTACTATTAGAACCCCAATTTTAAGATAAGGAAACTGACATCCCTATAGTCTCACAATTAGCAAGAAGCAGAGCAGGGAATGTAGTGCCAGTGTTCATGCTCATAACTGCTGTGTTCTACTTTTCTCACTCATGCCTCATACATAGTAGGAATCGAAGAGATATTCAGGTCTTTTCCTTCTAACTCCTTTGGCCCAAGTAAAGAAAACCACTACCCATTTCCAGAAAAGCACCCCTTACCTATTCTTGAGTCAAAACAGTTGGCTGCTTTGCATACAGGCTAAAATTCCAACCTTGTCTTGTGCAAAGGAGCCGGGGGGGAAAGGGGAAAGACTGGCTATCTTCTACTTTCCAGGGTCTAGTTCCTCCAGGGCCAGTGACTCTGTAATAATAAGTACTCCAGGGTGTGGAGAGGGTGACGTTTAGAGTAAGTCTTTGGGACACCAAGTTAGTGGATCCAACTTCAAGCCATGATAAGGGCCGGAGAGTATTTTGTTCTAGCTAGCCTATGGCTCTATCCATTGATTTAATGATACCAAAATACCTTGAAGATAAAGACCAATTGTAAAAGGTCTAGACTCTGTTTTTAACTCTGATAATAATAATGTTAACATCTCACCTCGCTGGATAGGTTTTGCTCTGTGTGCCTCATGAAGACATTCAAGGATGTGGCAAGAAATACAGTTGACACCTCTTATGATGATATTTCTTATTGAAATCATTATGGACACTGACTTTTCTTGAAGTAAACAATGTAACCACTAAAAATTCCACACATTTGTATTTTCAAGCAGAACCTCTAATCTATTCAAAAAAGAGATTCCAAAATGATTCCATTTCAAGGTATTTTTTTAAGATTTTTATTTATTTATTTGACAGACAGAGATCACAAGTAGGCAGAGAGGCAGGTAGAGAGAGAGAGGAGGAAGCAGGCTCCCTGCTGAGCAGAGAGCTCGATGCGGGGCTGGATCCCAGAACCCTGAGATCATGACCCGAGCCCAAGGCAGAGGCTTTAACCCACTGAGCCACCCAGGCGCCCGCAGTACCAGAAACTTTTTAAGAACAGTGATAAACCTCTGCCTTCTCCTGTCATTTATGTTATTTTATGAATGATCTTGATGAACGAATTTGCACATTTGAATGAGGGAAGGCTTAAGGAGGATCATTGTAGAATACGAAGTTCATTGAAATCTCTTAGGGCATTTTTGCCTTAATCTAGGACAGGGTTTTTCTTTCTTTCTTACTTTTTTTTTTTAAAGACGGGGTTTTTCAGCCTCGGCCCTGTTGACATTTGGGCTGGATGATTCTTTGCCATGGGGGAGCTGTCTTGTGCATTGCAGGATGTTTAGCTCTTTCCATGGTCTCTACTCACAAGATACCTGTAGTAACCCCCAGTCATGATAGTAAAAAAATGTATCTAGACATTGCCCAGTTACACTTGGATGAGAACCTCTGACCAGGACAGTCTAATGCCAAGGTGAATTACTAAAGACAAGCAGTTTAATGGTCAGTTACATCGAAAGGAGAGACAACTTGGAATTGTAGGTATGTTTGGTATATGTATAAGTGACTGTTCTTTGTAGCTGTGTGAGAACTTGCACGTTTGATCCTTGGCTAACATGGGGCCTTACAGTGCTTGTCGCCCCATCGTTTTTAAACCTGTGCTTTTCATTCATCCACCTTTAGGAAAGGTAGCATAGGAAACCAGCTTAGAAAATCATCTAGTTGGGGTGCCTGGGTTAGGGTTAGGGTTAGTGGGTTAAAGCCTCTGCCTTCAGCTTGGGTCATGATCCCAGGG